>JAADXK010000719.1:0-16647 GCA_023337805.1 Globisporangium barbulae | reverse complement strand
GATTTTGTCGTTCTGATGGACTAAACTGATGTCACATTGCTGTCGAATTTCGAAGTGTCGTGTCGTGTTGTCGTTTCATGTGGCTTTTTTACCACTCATGCAGCCCTGACAAACAAAACGCTCGATTTAATGCACAACGATCAAATAAAGACGCCTTTTAACCTCGGATTATCTCTCTCGTTTGACAAAAAGAACCCCGTATTATGCTTCCGTATCCATCACCAAACGGGCTGCTTAAGGTTGGCAAAAAGGATGAAATGCACAATACCACCGTATTTATTATTTTTCGATTATATTACCACACAAGCGCCATAAATATTATAAATTGCATATCCCTAAATAGCACTTGTATATTTCGTACGCAATCGTAATACGCAATGTTATATTTCAAGAGGCAAAGATTTTTATTTAAATTTGGAAATGGAGTAGTTTGTTTATTGCTCCTTTTTACAATTAGGAATTAGGATACTACGTACTTTGTGTCGACTAGCGTAACTAGGTCCGTATGAGATCAGTGGACTTGACCTTTGGCCAACTTAACGACCAAAATTAAGTGCGAAAACGTCACTTAACTTGCATTTAGTATGGTATTGAAGCCAGCACGCAGAAACGAGACGCCAGCATCAACACCATACTGAACGCCAGTGAGCTAAAATCTGTACTTAAGGTAAGTGCGCAAAATTTTCGCGCAGTTTTTCTTCTGGAAGTTTTACTGACAAGTTCGTTTTAAGTACGTTTCTTTTTAAATTTAGTGCGCTTAAATTTGTCATAGTCGACTTTTATGTCAAGCCATTTAAAACGCATTTCAAAATTAGACAGACTTAAAGTATTTGAATCACAATAACTTGCAAGTCGTGTCAACTTGTTTTGTCGCAAGACTTCCACATCCGCAACTACGAGCAGTTTTTTCTCTTGCTATTTGTATGCTGTGTGTGGGAAGGGGGCGTTTTCGGGCTTTCGCTCGCGCAAGTTAGTAGCAAAAGAACGCAGCAGCAGAGCAAGCCAAGCACGCGCAACGCCACCGTCAGCAGCAGCAGCAGCAACGCATTCCTACTGACTGAGTGTGGCCATCCATCCATCCATTCATCGATCTATCTACCAGTTCGTCTATCTATCTGTACGAGCCGCATCGTTCCGTCCACTGCAGGAAGAAAGCAAGCGCGACAGACAAACAGACCGAGTGACAGTGAAGAAGGTGCTGAGTGAGCAGCTATGGTCGAGCGCTCGGGCAAGAAGAAGAGCAGCAGCGGGCCGTCGCCGTCCATGGCGGAGGTGATGGACGAGCTGCAGAGCCGCTTCCTCGTGAACCTGCCGGCGAGCGAGCTGGCGTCGAGCGAGCGGCTCTTTTTCCAGATCGAGCAGTGCTACTGGTTCTACGAGGACTTTTACGCCGACCACATCGCGCACCTGCACCACCTTAAGCTCAACGACTTTGCCAAGCAGATGTTCGCGCACTGCCCGCTGTTGCAGCCCATGGCGCACGAGTGCGAGAGCATGTTCGAGGACTTCAAGGTGTACCAGTCACAGGTGCCCGTCGTCGGCTGCATCCTGCTCAACAGGCAGCGCACGAAGCTCATCCTCGTACGCAACTGGAAGGGCACGTCGTGGAGCCTGCCGCGCGGGAAGGTGAACCAGGGCGAGTCGGACATGGAGTGCGCGCGCCGCGAGGTGATGGAGGAGTGCGGGTACGACGTCGGCGACACGCTCGAGGAGAAGCTCTACATTGAGTTTGTGCAGAACCAGCAGCGCATGCGCATGTACATCGCCAAGGACGTGCCCGAGGACTACACGTTCGTGCCGCAGACGCGCAAAGAGATCAGTCTGATCCAGTGGTTCGAGTTCGATGCGCTTCCGAAGAAGACGTGGTCGGTCATGCCGTTCATGTCGCGACTGCGCCGCTGGATCACGCGCGACCGAGCCTCTGCAGGCAAGGACAAGTCCAGGAATGGCGCCATCAACAATGGCAATGCGCGCAGCACAACGCCAGGGAAGGGCCGAGCAGCGTCGGCGCCCAAGAACCGCCCGAGCATGGCCGTGATCATGAACACGGTCACTACGACCGTGACGACCACCATGAACGAGAAGAAGCGCAACAGTGAGCGATCCGTGTCGACGCCGCACGGGCGACCCGTGAGTCGGAAAGGCCGCGGCCACTTTGGCACGGAGTTCGAGACTGCGACGTCCTACGACGGCGTGAACGACCAGACCTTTGGCGCATCTTCGGCCGAGTTCAGCGTCGAGGACATGTTCAGCGTTAACGAGCGCCTCACGGGCCAGAAGTTCGTCTACGACGGCAACCCGCACGATTTTGGCAAGCGCTCCACGATGACGATGACGACGACGACCAGTGCGTCGCGAGAGGTGTTCAACTACGGCTCGTACTCGAAGGGCGTCGTACCATTGCAGATCGTACAGCGCCCGTCGTCCGCGCCGATGAAGAAGGTGGAGGAAGAGACCCCGTCGTCGTCAACGTCCACGGCCACCACGCCCAGCAAACCCGAGACGCCTTTTGGGCATTTCAAGTTTGACGCCGTAGACATCATGGCGTGTGTCACTTAGTCGTCCGTCTTTGAGTGACCCGTCAAGTGCGTCAGCAGAGTCAGACGTCGTTTTTGGATTTGAAATCTATCAACATGGTCGGCGCTCGACCTGAACGAAAGGCCGAGCGCCGCATGAGGAGCCAGGGGGCGATGACGACTGAAGACGCGCTTGGAGAGGGGAACTCCTGATGCAAAGAGAGCGACGGTGCCTGTGTCAAAGTGACGAGAGAGAGGAAGAAGAAGAGAGAGACGAAAGCGATTGGAGTGATTTTTTGTCTCCCGCGAAGAAGAGTGAAGTGTACAATAGCGACGCGCTGGCAGCGAAGACCGCGAGATGGAGGGAGAGAGGAAGGAGGTCGAGCTGGCAGCGCAAAACAAGGTGTTTTTCAACACCGCCCA
The DNA here is from genome assembly GCA_023337805.1 of Globisporangium barbulae. NCBI lineage: Eukaryota > Oomycota > Peronosporomycetes > Pythiales > Pythiaceae > Globisporangium > Globisporangium barbulae. The sequence goes on along the minus strand of JAADXK010000719.1, from coordinate 13,708 downwards.
GAGTGCGAGAAATGGAATCGTCCACCTTAGTAGCAACATAGAGACGTGCCAGAGAAAGCTTAGGTACCCACTCAAGATGGGTCCAGCAAACTGACAAATTTTCTGTACTTGTATTCACCAGGTCATGTGCGCAGACGCGACGCGAGACTCGCAGATGGAAATCGAAAACGAGAGCAACATTGTGGAAACACGCAGGTGGAGTTTGTTTGGATCGGTTTATCAAGGAGGTGCATAGCTCATCTCACTCGCAACTCCCAAGTCGGTGCGAAGTAGTTGGTACTGAGCATTTGAGACTCCATGCCCAGGCAACTCTTGTTGGAAGTCTCTCTTCCTCGTTATCAAGTCGTTTTCCGGTCGTGAGGCTATTCAGGTCACTCGCGTGGCGCCGTTGTGTACGAGATCCAGCAGACGAGCACGAGCTGCAGGCAGGACACGCTACACAAGAATGACAACAAGAAGTCAAACAGCAACACGCCAACAATGTTAGCAAGGAATACGTATCAGTGAAGTTGAATAAAAGGCAGCCCACAAACGGGACAAGCAACCAAACGCACCCAAAGAGGAGGTAGTTGCGAAATGCGCGGCTCTCGGGCGTCGGCTCTGCGACGCTGCCTTTCATGCAGTTGAGCTACGAAACCAAAACCAATCACATTAGAAATAAACACACAGCGCTCAAAACTTCATCTACAAACCCAGAAGACGTACAGTGAAGAACGAGACCGCGACGCCCGTGTAGAGAAGCACGACGTAGTAGGCGATGGGGCCGGCGAGCTGGTACACGACCGTATCGATCACGAGCGGGATGTACTTGTAGCCTGAGAACGACACGAGGTCCCAGAACGCGATGGAACTGTTGAGCAGGTAGAGACACGCTGCGAGCACGCCGATCTCCACCAGCTGCATCACGAGGCAGTAGCTCGCGTCCTTGCCGATCACGTCCGGGCTGAACCTAATGGGATTTTAAGTGATAGATTCGTCAGTGATCATCTATCCATGCAATCCAAGAGCTATGAATGAATGGCAGCCATGCTGAGAAGTGACGGTGAACGTACTGGTTCGTCGTGCCCTTGCTGTAGCCGACAATGAGGATGTACGTCAAGAAGCCCATGAGCGGGATGTAGAGATCCGGAGCATTGATGTCGCGAGACGGCGGCGCGTACTGGGACTACACGTCGCAATAGAAACTAGTTAAAGACCTCTTCATAAAGGCACCAGCTAGCGCGATGTCAACCAGAGACTCACCAGTTTGTTCGCGTCCGCGGTCTCCGATGAGCCTATTCTGCGCCAGTTCTTGTGCCAGAATGGAAACAAGAGGATCTGTTCACAGTCACATAGTGAGCACACGGTCAGTCAATTGACACATACACACTGCAACAGACGTCCATTGACAACACACGTACTTTGAGACGGCTCTTGACGTACGAGTTGTTGACCGTGAAGTAGTACTTGAGCGACCCCCAGACACCGTAGGCGCCCGGGAGATATAGCGCCGACTGCTTGTGCAGGAAATCCTGCGCAGTGTTCATCGCGAGGCCAGCCATCGGGTTGCTAGAACAATGAGTGACAAACACAACGTTACTTCATATTCGCAAGTACAAGCGTCTTCGTCATAGCCCGATTGCATATCACGTACGAGGAAATCTGGTTCATAAAGTCGGGTTGCTGGTGCATGCGCGACTGCGGCTGCTGCAGTTGTGGCTGGCCTCCGCCCATAGCTCCCTGGCTCCTTGGCGGCGACTGGAAGCCCTGGCTGCCTTCTCCGTACCCGAAGCTGCCTGGCTGTTGCTGCGGCTGAGCAAAGCCCTGGTTTGGGTTCTGGAACCCCTGTGAGGTCGGCTGCTGACGGAACTGAATCGTCACACAACAGTAAGCGATCATCAATGCCAATATATAAACGAAACAATCAACCCAACAATGTACCGAGCGTCGTTTTCATACCTCATGCGACGGCTGAGGGTTGTAAAAGCCATCCGACGAAGCGTTGTTGCTGCCGCCCGTGTAGAACGACTGCGACTGTGGCTGCTGCTGGTGGAACTGGTGCGGCTGCGGGCGGCGGTGCGGCTGCGAGTGGAACTGCTGCACGCCGCCCACGGCCGGTCCTGGTCCAGCGTTGCCCGCGTACCCGAAGGCGGGTGAGGGCTGATTCGTGCCGGTGGGGCGCTGGCGCTGCTGCGGTCGGAACGGCGCGTTTGGGTCGTGGAAGGGGACTGCGACAAGATACGCCGGTGGTTGCATGGAAGAAGTTCATTCGCACAGGCGTTAGGAAAATGAGGGATGGCAGGGGAAGAGGGGAGGAAGCACATAGGCGTGAGCTTGTGGGAGCACACTAAGGCGTTAAAGAAGGCGAACATGCGCCGCACGCACCTGGTTGCGCCATCGCTCTCTCTCTTGGGCTCGTCCTGTGCTGCGTTGGTGTTGTTCGGGAGCTTCTTCACTTTGGCAAGCGACTGTCGTGGCGCTCAGGCGTAAAAGCCTGTCCAACTTGGTATCACATTCTTAGAGATATTGGATTTCTGGATCGTTTATAGTATTTATGATTCTAACAACGGTACAAAGTATAGCAGCGGGGCTGGCGATTCCACCGCATACCTGAAAGCTGATAAATGATCAATGCTGCTTGTCCTTTCTCTGTGATAATTTCGAACAAGTACCCGACAACAGATAAATGTTGAAGCAACTGCAACTTGCACAAAAGCAAGCCCACGAGCGAACGCTGCGTGCTCAGCATGGTGTCCACTGTCTACCAGAAGAAGGCGTACGCGATGCTGGCTGCTGGCGAGAGGCCTATGGACATTCAGAAGCGCGTCGGTCGCGCGAGAATAAGCGAGCGCAGCTGGGCAATCCGCCCGTGCGCCAGCCTGGCCGCCGCGCGAAACTGGACCAGACGATGTACCAGATCATCACGTGGGCGACCGAGGAGCGACGCTCGGCCACGGCTCTCGTGGCCGTCAACTTCAACGTCACGGTCTCTGAGACGACCGTCCGAGCCGTGCTGAACGCGAGAAAAGTCCGCCTCTGGTGGCACTCGTCGCCAAGCGCCAAAGTGTAAAAGCCTGAGAAGAGCCTGCATGTGTCCGTCAATAATGTATGAAGAAATGGTGCGTACAAGTCTGAATAAACGAGTGAGCATAGTGCTTTTTATCAACTTGAAAATGCGTCGTGGCTGCCTGCCTAAATGCGAGAGAACGAGAGCACGAACCATGGCCACACTCTTCCAAGAAGCTACCATCTCCATCTTGTCATGACAGCAGATTGCACTCTGTCTCTCTGCAGTGGACAGTTCCACCGTCGACGAAATGTTCTCCTGGCTCTTGTCTTTTCGCCTAGGTCTCCGGCTGGAAGTCCGGGTTCTTTCGGAGGATCACGACGCCTTCTAACACGTTCGTGAGCGGGATGTACTCGTCCGAGGCCAGCTCCGCGCGGTCCTTCACGTTCAGCAGCACGGGCGTCGTGTGCGTCTGGAAACCCGTGATCGACTTGGGACGACCGGCCTGGCCGACGATCTCAACCTATGAGGTATTAAAAGAGCACGGCAGTGTTAGTCCTATTGCCCATCCCTAGAAGCCACCATCAAGAGCAATCAACAATCAAGAGAAGCAATACGTACCGCCTGACCAACGCGCACCGACACTGGCAGCGGGTTGAGCTCTTCGTCGAGCGTCACGAGCATGCGCGGCTGCATGGCCGTGGCGATGCAGTACAGGATGTAGTGTGATGTGTCGAGGATCGTGTGTTCCATGTCCAGCGACGCATGGAGCACGGCGAGCAGACCGCTGACCGCCACACGCGACATCACGAGGCGGTCCGAGTGGTACGGGTGGAGCGTGATCAGCCCCTTGCCCATGTGCAGCAGGCCCTGCGCAATGCGCACCACGAACAGGTGATTTGCCTCGCGGCTGTAGAACTCCGAGAGCTGACGCAGAAGCCCGGCCACGCGCGAGTTGTTCGTGCCCGCCGACACGAGACCGAGCGCCAGAATCGCATTCTGCGCCACGCCGCCGTCGGCATCGTGCGTTAGTCTAGACAGCGTGTCGATAAGCGTGTACTCGGGGTTCGAGATGCTCAACAGCGCGAACGCGAGCGGCACCGCGCGGCGCACCGCCACCTCACCGTACTGCAGCAAGTGGTCGAACGAACGCATCGCCATCTCGCTGCCGACGTTCTCGCCCATGGCGATGAGCGCGATGCCAATCACAGCCACGCTCTGGTGCTGCGCGGCCTCCGGGTCCTCAATGTGCTCGGCGCACGCGCGCAGCAGCTGCTGGATCTTCAGCACGTTGCCCGAGCCAGCGTACGCACACGTCTCGAGCGTGATCGCGAGGTACTTGGAGATCTTGTGTTCAATGGTCTTGGCCGCCTCCAGCATCGCCTCCACGCGTTCCTGGCGACTGTAGTAGCAAGATGAAAGCAACCAGAGCCACATATTACATGTCAGAGAAGCAATACAACAAGACACACGACAGCAAAGATACACAAACGTACCCCAGGTACAAGAGACCGAGGCCGAGCGCGAGGAAACGCGAGCAGGACGCGTCGAGCTCCGTATCCGAGCTCTCCATCAGGCGCTGCATCAAGACGCTGCCAGCCTCTTCGTCGCACGTGCCGACCTCGACCATGCCGAGCGCCAGCGCCGCGTACGACACTTCCTGGATGTCGGCATTCTCGTCGGCGTGCGACACCACGGGAATGAGCAGCTCCGAAACATCCTCGCGGCCCGAGCCCGCGTATGCGATGCCCAGACCAAGGCACGACGCGCAGCGGATCGAACAGTTGCCCGAGTCAATGTGCTCCGAGAGCAGCGCGAGCGGCGGGTCCACTTCGTTGCGGATGCCCGCGCTCACGATGCCGACGCCGAGGATCGCGCCGGCCTTGACGAACTCGTCGCCCGAGTAGAGGAACTTGTCGATCTGCGTGATGCCTTCCTCGACGTTCCAGAGCATGATCATGCCGAGCGATGCCGCGGCACTCATCATGCCGTGCTTTTTGTTCTTGTAGAGCCACGTGTTGCCCTCGGGAGTCATGAGTTTGTCGGTGCCGTACCCGGCGTTTACGAACGCGTTCACAAACGTCGACGCCAGGTTGTGGCGCGCCGAGTCCGCGGGCTGCGAGCCCGAGTCGCGGCTGCGCGCCACCGAGCCGGTCTCCGACAAGTGCGACTTGTAAATGTCCTCCGGGGTCTTGGCCTCGAGCACATCCAGGTCGCGCGCAAGCGAGAGGAACTTGTCGCTCAGGTCCGTGTTGCCGATAATGTCGTTCACCGACGTGTCGTTCTCGTCCTCGTAGAAGAAGCGCTGGCGGCCCAGGATGTACCCGAGCTGCTTGCGCACGACCTCGTCCTTGGTCTTGGCGAACACTTCGGTGACAAAGTTCTCATCGCTGAGACGCAGCGCGACGCGGAGCGCGTCCGGGTACTGCTCGAGACGCAGGAAGATCGAGTACGCCGTGTTCAGCAGATTGAGCAGGTCGTCCGGGTCCGACATGAAATCCGCGCACGCGAGCAGGTACAGGCACACGCGCTGGTAGTTCTTCTCGTCGATCGCCTTCGACTCTGCGAGCGACGAAAGCTGCTGCACTTCAATCAGGATGTCGATCGCCTCGGGCTCCGCGTTGTGGTTCATGTGAAACGGCACGATGGCGTCCACGAGCGCCTGCAGGTCCTTCATGTCTGGCTCCGTCTCCACTTCCGCAGTAAGACGCGCGTTGTACTCTTCGCCGACTTCCCCGGCAAGCGAGCGCACGAACTCGTGGCCCCACGAGCCAAGCTCCGTGCTGCGTCCCTGCAGCTTGTACTTTAAGCTCTCTCGGGATCCCTCCTTCGCCATTGTCATCGCGAGCACCGCGAGGATGTCTGCCAAATCGATCTTGGTCTCGCCAGCCTTGAACGACTGCGATCATAAACAGCACAAGCCACAGGTTAAGCATTGCGTCCAGTTGTAGGTGGACTATGAAGACAGGTTTAACAAGCGACGCACCTCGAACGCCTCCTTCAGAGGCTCGTAAGAAGGGCGAAGGAACTTCAAAGGCTTTGGCACTGACGTCATCGACGACGTGGCCGTGCGGATCTCATTACGAAGGTACTCGAGCGCCAGGTGCTTCACGCCGTCCGTCTCCTCTGTCGAGCACAGGCGTTGCACCGCGACTTCCAAGTCGTCTTTCAACTTGCGGTCTTCTTCCGACTGTCCATGCAAAGCAAACAAACAACACCGCATTCAACATCAGTCAACTGGCTCAACTGCACAAGATCGCAAGGAACGCCACACCACGTAGCAGCGCATGCACCACCCCTTCCTCTACCACACACAGCAGAACCACACAACGGTGTACAATACACAGCCGCATGACAGTCACCATCCCGCAGGGGATGACGCATGAAGGCAAGCAAACGTGCTTGCCTACGAGGGGGAAGTATCCATCCAGAGAGATCATTCAAGCGAGCGTTTGTGAAGCAAAGTAGTACGCACCAACTCATCGTCATTGGGGGTCTTGGAGTCATCCTTCGGGGCACCGTCGGCCTTGTCGGCCTTTTGGTCCTTCTTCTTGTCCTCCGGGTCCTTGGACGCCACGGGGATCTGCACCGCGTCCTTCATCGTCGCTCGCCTGCTGCTGCTTTCTCTCTTCTTCGCGTTCTCCTTTTCGGCTGCTGGGGGGAGCAGCGACGCAAAAGGCAAAAGGGCGGATTGCTCTCATTTCAGCCAATCGTATGCTTTTTCAACTGATTTTGTCCAATGATAGTGAAGATGACAGGATTTGTCCCGTAAACCGGGACAGCTTCGAAAGATCCAATTCCGATGGTCCCTAAACTGCGAGTGAATTCGGGACTTGAAGCGCTGGGGCTCTCTATTGAGGAGACAGTCACGAAGAGACGTGATGCAATGGATACACCCACGCGCGGAAGAGCTCTTCGCCCAAGAGGCCTTGTACGACCACTACACCTTCTCAAGAATACCAATGAACAGCACGAGCAAGAGGGGCTCAGTACGCTCATCCGCATCAATGGCGCCTGCACCAGCAGCGTTCACGATTGAGGAGTACAAGCGCAAGCAGAAGGTGCTCGCGGCGTCCAAGAAGCCGCGCCGACGCACGAGCAGCAGCAAAGGCTCAGTCGTTGCGTCGACAAAGCTGAGCAGCGCTGCCACTGTATCGTCATTGGCTGCTAGCAGAGCGAGTGCAGAGCCAGCTTACTCGAAAACGCAGAAGCAGTACCTGGACTTTTGCGTCGAGAAGCTCGTGGACCCCGACATGAAGTTACTCAGCGCCATTCGGTACGTTCGCTCGACCATGCATAACTTGTTGTATAGACCTCCAATGTAAATGTAAACGCTTACGTTGTGTAATACATTCATCTCTCCCACCATGTTCTATATACTGCAGAGAGGGCGGCTTCATGCTCAAGCTGGACTCGTTTGGAGCCGAAGAGGTTCGTGAGACTGGCAACTGTGGTGTTGGCTCAAGACAATATGTGAGATCTAACCTCGTCGTCTGTACTGTATAGCTGGACGCTCACATGGAGTTTCTTCCGCGAGTCGCATCGTACAGGCAGATCTGCCTATCGCTTGGAAGTGTCGACATCAAACGAGGTCTGTCGCACAACTTCCACGATGATGGCTATATGTGTGGGATACCAAAGTAGAAGAGCTCACGGATTTCTTGCTCGTAATCGCTGACAGATCTGAGAAACAAGTTTGAGCGGCTGGGGATCAAACGCGGAGTTGCTTTCACGGAGGATGGTGCATCGAGTGTCATCAAGTACGACTGCGTTCTGCTGTGCGTTAGAGCGAGCTGCTGGTCGAATGCGCACTAACACGTGTGGCATCGTTCCTCTCAGATCAGTGAGCTTGGCGGCGTACAAGACGAAGCACTTGCTGCGATTAGAGATCATGGGCGTTCGAATCCCATCGAGTCTAGCGCACATGCTCGCCAAGGTGACCCTTGTGGCTCTTCAAGTGAGGGAATCATAAACACCGCCCAGGCTAACAGCTCTCTCTCTCTCTCTTCACTCATATTGTATCTGCAGGCGATCGGGAGCTGCACGAAGCTCGAATTTGTCAGCTTCGCTCAAACGCAACTGGGAGATGCCGGCATCGAAGGTTCTGTTCATTTGTTACTTGGTTCTCCATTGCCAGAGCAGATCACAAAAGAGCTAAACAAACACTGTGTCCTCCTTCGTGGTTCTAGCGATCGCAATGGCGCTTGGCAAGTGCGCCCACCTCCAGCAGCTCAGCCTCGCTGGCTGCCAGCTGACAGACAAAGCGCGCGACCACGTCTCCAAGATCATCACAGTACGTTTGTATATAGAATATGCATGCCCAAGCAGACGTGTTCGCTTGGTCTAATGGTTACCGCTCGTTGCGTTCGAACTCCAGCTCCATGGCGTGCTGAAGGACGAGAGAGTGTGGAGCTCGAGCCTGCGGGGAGAGACCGTGAGCGTTGCGAATGCGCGACCGTCGCTGTTGCTCGATCTGTCGCAGAACTCGCTCGGAGACGAGTCTGCCGAGGCGATTTGCAACGCGCTGTTCCACGACAAGTGGCTCTTGGGGCTCAACCTGAGCCAGAACCACATCTCGCGCGTCGGCCTCTCGCTTTTGGTCGATACGCTCACGCAAAGCAACCGCACGCTAGCGGTCATCCAGGTCAGCAAGATGAAGGAGCCAGGTGCGTGTGGATGGATCTGAGGCACTTAGTGATTCTCTTGCTACAAACCGCGTCACTGAGCCAGCGTTCTGCCACACAGTTGACCAAGCGAGTTTCCATCGACTCGAGACGCTGATGCACGACCGGAAGGTTTTCCTGCAGAACCTGGCGTTCGAGACCCGAGAGACGCGCCTACTGCTCTGCAGTGTGCTCCTGGAGTGGGATGTGAACCGCGAGCTCGTGCTGGAAATCTGTCAGAGCGGCGAGCGAGATGCGTCACTGAAGAGCAGATCTTTTGAGTCTGAGTCATCGCCGAGAAGCGTTGCGTTGTCAGTCTCAGGGTCGTCTTCAGTGTTCAATCATGAAAGAGTTGGGATGGCTGCTCGAGCGTCCAATCAGGACGAAGAGGACGCAGCCCAAGGGTTCGAGAGCGACGACAACCAGAGCGAACTGAGCATTCGCGGTCTCGAGCAGCGGCATCAGCACCAGTCAAGCGATCGTCGGAAAGCCCATTCGACTCGCTCACCACAGAGAGTGACATCCAAGCACCACCACCATCATCACACTCGCAGCGTGTCAGCGAGCGAGAGCCACCTGGCCCACATCCAAACGGTTTGCATGCGTCTTTGCATGGATACTCCAACTCTTTATCAATGGGACGCACTCTAACCAGTTTGTGTTTCCAGATCAAATTGCTGACCGAGCGCATGAGCGCGATGGAGGACGAGCATAGGAAGACGCGATCGTACGTGAACAAACTCGAGGTCCGTACAAACGAGCATAAACATTATTATCAGTGATGTGTAATTTGCATCTGTTTTGGTTGACCAGCAAGCAATCTCCGCCTTGAATGGACACAATTGACCAATATGGACAACTTCTTCAACTTTTTTTACAGGAGGAAAACCAGCATCTCCGCGACCAGCTCAAGTCGATGGATGCGAGCAATGGCGGCATGTCCCACGTCGAAGAGCGCATCATCGCGCGGTTGGAAGACACGATCAACGTCCTCGCGCAGCAGATCGGCGAACTTGCGCTCGAGAACGTCACAGCAACGCAGCCAGCCGCCGTAGCTGAAGTGGCCGAGAAGGAGAACGCTCCCGTCTCAGAACAGCCTCAGTGAACGAGTTGGCTGAACAAGTCCGTTGGATCCCTCATTCCTTCTCCAGCAACAAGCAAACGACTCCTGCTGACCGATTCTGCTTCACAACAACACCTGGCAATAATGCCGCCGTCATGTGTTACTTCTTACTTGATCAGATGCGCAGACAAGCTCGCTCACTTGCTCTTAGGGTATCTAAATCATCCGCAGACATCGAAGATACATTGTTGTGAGATAAAACCATTTCCACATACGCAGTTGATCCAACCACATGAAGGAGTCCATTCACTACGATACACAAGTCTCACCTGAAGTTCGGATTCGGTAGGAACTCGTCGCGCACCCACGTGTACGAGATGCGATGCGCCACGAGCCACGAGCGCATGGCGAACTTCTGCTCGCGCGGCCCCGTCATGTTCTCAACGTGGTCACGATACAAATCGTTCGTCACAACGCACCCGTCGTACATGCCGGCGTACTGGATGCAGTACGAGTCGTCGTAGTCCTGAGCCGGCGTTGGGATCAAGAGCCCTTCGTCGATCATATTCACCAACAGCCCAACATCGTTTGGAATCTTGGCAGCGGGGACGTCGATCCCATCTTTCACCATTTGTCTGCGTTCTTCCACTTCGTCGCGTTGCACCAAGTAGTCCGGAAGGAAGCCCACGACCCGATGGCCGCGCGCCAAAAAGTAGTCGAACGCGAGGCGGATGCCTTTGCTGGAGAACTTCTTATGGAACCCGTGGCGCATTGCCACGTTTGGCGCGTCGATCACAATGAGGCACTTCTGCGTGGCAGGCTGCGGGTTGGCCGAGGCGTCGTACAGCGTCTTGTCTGCGCCAATTGCCATCACTGCAGCAAAGGTTGACGGTTTCTCTGGTTGTCGGTTGACGGTAGCAGTCGAGGGCGGCGACGATGAGGATGAGTCGGTATTGCTATCGCGAATTGATCGGCCCTGCAGAAAAGAACCACGACGCACAGCACTGGCGGACAGTGGTGACCCAACAGACGACGACTTGAGCAGCAGGTTCGAAAGCGTTGAGATTTCGTCGACTTCGCTCGAGCCATAGCGTTCGGACTCAGGGGTCGGTGGTTCAGCGCTTGGCTCAAACACGATGAGGTCATAGAGAGACGCCGTACCAGTAGCAGCAGTGGCGGCCACGCACTCCTGAAGTTTCCACGAGACCTCCGAAGTGGGCACTTTGCCGTTCAGCTTGAGGAAATCGTCACTGAAACGCAGCACGCGGCACATGCGAACGTCCAAATGTACTCGGCCGTCATCGAGTGTTTCGTCGTGGGCTTGTGTGGTCTGCTTGTCACTTGAGACGACAGACTTGTTCGGGAGAAAGCCAAGGAGCTCTCGGTCTTCTGGTAGCAGCTGACCAGCCATTTCCCCCATGTCTTCGTCCAAAATCCGATCGGCTAGCAGACTCGCAGAGATCGAGAAGAGCAGGTTGAGGGTGCAGCTCAGGAAATCCGCAACAGCGGCGGAAGTCTCAGAGGAGCTCTTCAGAAACCACGGGTGGCGTCGCAGCCAGTCCAAGTAGATGATGATCGGAGGCAGCAGCATGTTCATGAGATCTTCTGCAATCACCATGTACTCGGCAGTCAGCACGGCCTTCGCGCATTCTTTCATGAAGCACGTGACGACGGCAAAGCCCAGCGTCAAAAGTCTCGGGATGTCCGCATTTTGTCGCCAACCAGCGGTTTCCTGATCGAAATCCGCACGGGACAAGTGACGTGTACTAGTGTTTGCCATCTGCGAAAGTGGACGAAATACAAAGTGTCCATCTCAGTTAGACAACCACAAACCATGATTGCGAATGATCCACATCCTCAGTAGATCCACCGAATCGACACCTGAACTTACCGGAGAGTAGTGAACAAAGAAGATGAGCACGCAGACGATCTGGTCGAGTCCGCTGCGGACGCTGGCCACGTCTAGCCGTTTACCAGCGAGGAGCAGCGACGCGCAGGTCTCCAGGTAGAAGCGCAGAGCGTCCAGGAGACTGCTCACAGCAGTGCCCCACGTATCCTGACGGTGACCATCCTCATCGTCGTCTTCAGCCTCCAATCTTTCTCGAGAGGCCAGTGTGTGGAGACACGAGAGCAGCAGTGCCCCCACTCGCTGCCCTACCTCAGCGATCGAAGTGCAGCGGATCTGCTCGCCCACGTGCCTTGCTCTTCCTCTGCTGACAGCATGCGCGAGATTCTCTTTGGACGAGAAGGGCGTCTTGCACGCCAGGCTCCGCGCGTACAAGTACACGGCCTTGAGCACTTGGTGCTGGTTCATCGCCAGCAGCGCGAGCTGGTTGTACACTTTCCCGTTTGACGGGAGGAACTGCAGCGCGCTCTCGTAGTGCTGCTGCGCGACGGACCAGTCGTGGCCGTGGTGGTTTGGCAGCACTTTCTGTGCATAACGGGCCGTGTCGCCGAGCGCGACGAGGCTCATGTGCAACGAGAACTGGATCGCCTGGTCGTGTTCGTCGCGGTTCTTTTGCTGCTTCTGACGCTGAAGCAAGAGTTGGAGGTCGCGCACCAAGAGCGCGTAGAACTCTGTACACGACGCCAGCAAAGCCTGGAGTTTCTGGCGCGCAGCTGTTGTCTCGTGATCCTTAGTGCTGCTGCTGCTTTTGCTCTTACCAGGCGATGGGGTGCGTCCTGTGGCGTTGCGAGGGTTGGAAGTGCTGGCTCCAGATCGCAACGACCCTTGAATAGCGTCGATCTCCTTGTACCAGCTCGCCCAGAGACGCTTGTCGATCGACTGGCATGTCAAATACAACAAGGACCAATTAGTCATATCCACAAGCGCAGAAGTCAACTGTACTGTCAACACACCATCTTGTTGGCGCTCTGCGGGCACTTCTTAATGATTTCGGCGCAGGCTTTGCGAAATACCATGGACAGCGACTCCGAGCCAGCTCCATGGGTGCTGGTGCATTTGAAAAAGAGAGCCACAGAGTCAACATATCAGGTGCTCAATGCGCGCTATACAAAAAACTATTGTCTACTCACATGGGAACCGGAGGCATCGTGTCATTGAAATTGGACGCCTTGAGCTCTTCGTCCCACTTGAGAATCCGCTGAAGGAGGTCGCTATGCGAGTCGACAGATGGAGCTGCTATGAATATCGGTAACTGCGATACCGACGGCAGTGAGGCAGGTGAAGGTGACGTGGACGTGCCATCGGTTCGCTTCTGAATGCTGCGCGGCGCTGGTGGCGACTTGGACTTTCGCGCGCGAGCGCTCTTGCACTGCGCACTCTTGTGGCGTCGTCCATCATCTTCTTCGTCTTTGATGTCCTTCCACAGGGACTTGACGCGCGTGCCACTTGCTCCGGCGCGCAGCAGGTCGCTTTCATGATCGCCACGCTCTGCGCTTTTACCATCGCTCTTGAACACGACGTTGCTGCGATCGTACTCGTCGTCCGAGTCTCCAGAGAACGGGGATAGGTGGGCATCTCTGCCGCGGCCGTTGCTTATTCTCTGGTTGGAGCTGGCGCGTGCATGTGCTGTTGATGGACTGCTGTTGCATTTCTTATTAGGCTTTGTCCTCAAGGACCGACCCGCGTGCTTGGTGCTGGATTCGGACATGCTGCTGGAGAGAGCGGCGGCGCGAATGCCATTCAAGTCGGTCAGGTGATCTTCAGAGGGAGCGGCAAGTGGAGTGCGGGCGCTGTAAGCGAGTCAGTCGTCGTCTGCAGCACTAGGAGCCTCACTGCGGCGGAGTAGAGTGGCCGAATCGCAGCAGACTGCGGCTTTTCTTGCTTCTCGCACTCGTCTCGTGTTGCATGCAGTGCTGTCAAATAGCTCTCGCGCTGGTGTGGGAGACAGGTGTACCACAACAATGGTACAGTCTGCCGCTTTGATGGTACACTCCAGGCCAAAAATATACGACCACCCACTTTTTTCCTCATAACTCTGCGACCACTACGAGTTTGGCGATGCTGTTTGAGTATGTTATGCGACTGACTGT
>JAADXK010000718.1:0-16678 GCA_023337805.1 Globisporangium barbulae | reverse complement strand
TGATCGGCTCGGCCGACGTCAGCGCCCAGGTTGCAAGCGACACTGCTACGACCACTACCACCACTCCGACGCCATCGGCCACCACGGCCACGACGACCCTGACGCCAACAACCACCAAGTCCGCTGCTACATCGATGAGCATGGCGGTTGGTCTCATCTTCTCAGGGTTCGCTGCCATCACTGCCAGCTACGCGTTCTGCTAAACATGCGAGGCTACTTCTGACGACAGTCTCTCAACTCCAGTCAGGGGTGATAATGCGCTTTTTCCGAACGATACACCGATCACCAGCAGTAGCAAGTCAATCTCCGTCGACAATGCCGACATGTATCTAAAGTTTAATATGATTTAATGGACACTTCACTACAACTACGCGTGTACCCACCGGCTATCATCACCGACAAGTCTTGACTGGATTTCTCCGTGTCCTCGTGCAATTCGAGGTCCATTGAGAAGATCGTACACCACGTGCTCACGAAAGCACACATTCGAAATCAGCGCACTAACCTGTGACCTCTCATTTCGATAATTTCGATATCCTTACATTGTATTGCGAAACGAGTCAGACTCGAAGCCACTGTCAACAGCAAACGAACTGAACGCATCGTACACGCATGGCGCACATCTCGTACTATGCAGTTGGCACTTTGAAACCTCCACCAATTACCGAGAATCCGCTGAAATATCTCTTCTTCCTGCATCAGCTTCCTCTTGAAAATAGCGACGGGACACAGACGCGCGGCTTACGAAACCTTAGTCGGTCGCCTCGCTCTCACTATTTCAGGACGTACCCTGCTGCGTTCCAGTCCCAGACGCTCTCCAGTTTCGACTTGGTTCATCTACTCACTCACTGCGCGCGCTCACCACTTTCTCTGATGAGGACAGCAGTCAGTGCTTTCCAAGTGGCATGCGCGGCCCCAAGGTCCACCCTTCAGGGCTTGAAATCGCTCTGCAGAAGCACAACGGGCGCCCGTCGCTCCTCTACAAACTCCAGGTCGCACAGCCGCTGCCAGTGCTCAGTCTGTGCGCCACACTGTCGAGCTACTAGCTCAGCCGCAACGCCAATACTCGCTTGCTGCGCTGGCTCAAGAAGAACTACTCGCTCGTGGACAACCTCCAGTGACTTGACTTGGCGCTCACGTCCATCGTCGTCGCTGCGCCAAGTGACACGGGTCTGGTGCTCGTGATCCCATCCTTGCTCTGCTCGATGCTGGGCATCTGTTGCACGTTCGCGACGATGAGCACCGATGTGATGAAGATCCTGTGTCGCCAGTACGAGTTCTGGTTCTTCTCCGTCATGAACATCGTGAGCTAGTCACTGCTGGCGTTCTTCCTGTACGACCTACGCGCACTGAGTCTGTCTCGCAGTGGAGCTCGGGACCCTCATGGACACAAACTTCTGCACGTTCGTCTCGGCCGCCAAGAGCACGTACTATCTCAAGATCCCAACACTGATCCTTCTCGGCGCTGTCGTCTTCCTGCAGATCGCCAACGTCGACCGCTGCAGACTCGAACTCATGCCATTCGCCAGCGTCAACATTGCACTCGTCGACGTGTTCGCAAATACGCTCGGGAACGTTCTGGTGTTCGCGATGCAGAGGTGCTACAACCGGCGACACCTACTGCAGAAGGGCAACGCGGGCTGCAAGATCGTCAAGTGCATGCTCCTCCGGTCCAAGCTCGTGCTCCGATAACGCATCGACTCGCCTAGCGCCAGCAGCAGTAGCAAGAATACGCGAGATAGCAAAGCTCGCGGCCTCGTCAAGCTGCTGGGCGCCTCATCTTCAAAGCTCACCATGCTTTCAAACAACAAGCAGCAGATCCACCATCAGTAGCAGATTTCGCGTGTGCCACTGCAACTGAGCACCATCGGCACCCGACGAACGCTCCTACACTTGTGGCCCGTGTGTTCAGCGAAGCTGTCGACGCTGTCCCTCGTGATTCTGTACACGTGTGGGCTTCATGGGGTTGTGTTGTCCGTACTCAGTATTGGTCTCGCACCACAGATGTCGACAGTGTTGTCATCACCGACTCAAATGCTCACCATATCCCACTGGGAGCACTCTTGTTCAGCACGACGTTCTGTGGCATCTTCGCGTACGACTGGCAACGCGATCTGCTGCGCTCGCTGCTCAAGAACTTCGCGTTCCTCTTCCCGTCAATCCAGTTCATCGTCGCATGTTTCTGCCTCGCGAACATGATGCGCTGGGACTACTGCTGCTATGCGATCCTCGCAGTCTGCTTCTGGTTCCACTGGGTGCTGCTGCTCGACGCGCTCACGCCACCAATGAAACAGCGCCTGCTCTTCAAGAAGCACGTGGCCACGCCCGTGATCGTCAGCGTCTGGCTCAGCATCGCCGCCGCCGTGTACGCAGTGATCATACTGGATACCACAAAGTCGGAGCTCCATGATCGAGATCTCTTCCACTGGCACTTCGGCGGCCATCGGAAAATCGCCTGGAACACGCGCAGCCTCTTTCTCAGCCGCATCACCATGATCCTCGTCTGGATTTTTCGGTTGTTTCACGACATTGTCTGCACGCAGAATGACGAGCTGCTCTTCGTGCGCGGGACGCTGGACTACTACTACTGCCCGTTCGACACGTTTTCAGGCGCGCCCCACAAGTCTGTCGCCGCTGCTCTTACCGCAGGAATCATCGAGCCACGCAAAAGCAGTAGACGCGTCAGCTACGCCGACTCGATGCTGACCTCGTACTCGTCCGTGTCCAAGCGGTACTCGAGCGGCGGCGTCTTCTGCATGGTCGGGCGGAACCAGTCGCCGTCTGCGATCAACAACCTCCGTCGGAAGAACTTGGTGCTTCCGCCTGCTGCTGCCGTTCCACGACTGCCTCGAACTTTGACGAGACAGAAGGCGTGTCTGGACTCTCCCGGAGTCACGAAGAGACGTGTGAGGTCCGCAGTCCACATCAGAAGACCCTCAGTCACCGTGGTGAGCGCTTCACAGCTTCGGGATGCCACTGTTGTACTTCAGTAATGACAGAGTTGGGCAGCTCGATGGCACTGACAGCACGTTGTAATCTATAGACTTTGTCAGAATATCCGGATGAACGATTAATGAAAGTTACTTGTATGTGTGTTTCACGTTGAGGCGCTACTGTCGTCGCCGCGGAGGTTTTCCACTGTCACGTCGCTGCGATTCCCGCTCGAGCTCTCCGTGTGCTGCATTCTTGTTGGTGCCGTTGCCCACAGGTGCTTTTCCGCAGACAACCTGCGCGAGAACGAGCGTCATTTGAGCTCGCTTACGGCCGTGGACAGGGGCGTGACCTGGAGCTCGCTGAACGGCGGGAACATCTCCATCGGGTTGTAGTAACCCAGTCCGCCACGCACGAAGATGAGTTCATCGTCGTCGCAGCAGCTCACCTCCCACAAGTCGCGCGCTCCACATGAACACTGTAAACAGCCGATTCAGTAGCAAACTCTTGGTGCGCAGCGCAATGTCGTGGCCGTTGAGTTCGAATGCCAGCAGCGTGCGCTCTTCAAAGATGTCGACGTGCGCGAAGAAGAAGCTGTAGATGATGAGCGCGACCCCGACGAGGGACAGGAGCACCACTGGCAGCGTGTACACTTTCCGGAGCCGCAGATTTGCTTTGATCGGAGGCGTGAGTGTGTCGAGCAGCAGCACGAGGTGAAACCAGAGGAACCACGAGAGGGCGCCGAGCGCGCGGTGGTCCCAGCGAAGCATGTCGGCGAGGAAGATCATTGCGAGTCCGAACTGGATCGACGAGAAGAGATAGTCGAAGTTCGTGAAGAGCGACTTGAGCAGGTTGCGCTGACAGCTTAGGAAGAACGGCAGGCAGCACAGGGTCGTCGTGGTCAACGCCAGCGCGGCCGCGAGCTTCTCTCCAGGCAGAGCGTCATCGTGCTCTTGAGACTTCTTGCGAGTCAGCGTCCTGGTAGTCAATAAGAGCCCCACAACATCGTTTAGCAGCACGAAGGCCATCCATCTGCGAGCCACTGGTGCGACGAGCGGCGTGAGTCTGGGCGCCACCGTCCTCCTGACATCCACGGACTCGAGCTTGAGCGACACCAGCGTGACTTGCTGCTGGTGACCCGACTACTCACAGACGTCCGATAGAAGTGGCACCACGACGTCGGTCGCCCCACGGATCACCGAATGGCTAAACTGGCGCACGATCACGGTCTGCAGCTGGGCTGAAGAGACAGCCGGGTCCAGGTACGCCATTGGCCGAAGACGCAGCTTGGAGCGGAAGACGGCGCAGCGCACGATGCGCATGCTGCTCTTGCCCGATTTGAGCACCTTGCGCTTGTTGTATCCCTTGCGCGCGATGAAGGCCGCAAGCGTCACGGCCGTGTTCATGAACACGTCCACGAGCGTCACCTGGATGTTGGCGACCGGGACGACGCGGTAGTTGGCGTTGGGCGTGTCTAGCAGGCGAAAGAAGCACGCGTTCGCGATAATTATGAGCACGGGCGCGGCCACGAAGCAGCGCTTGAGCGCGCTGACGACGGTGAGGAAGTTGGCGTCGATGAGAATCACGTTCTGTGTACCAAAGTAGCCGCTCAGGAGGCTCACAATGCGCAGGTCCGAGTAGAACGTGGCGAGCGTGACCCAATTGATCATGTTCATGATCGTGAAGAACCAGAACTCGTACTGGCACGTGAGGATGTGGGTGATGTCGCTGCTCATCATGAGCATCGAGCACGAGATCGCAGGCACGGCGAGGATCATCGCCGGGATCGCGAGCGCGCAGCCGACCTTGCTGTCGATGAACACGATGACCATCGATAGGAGGCCCGCGAGGCGGTACATGGTCCCAGTGCGCGTAGTAGTGTCGCATGATCTCGAGAAACCGACCGTGGCGCTGCGCGGAGAGCAGCTTCAAGATCGCCGTCGCCTCCAGATTGATCAGCGGCAGCGGCTGCGCCACCTCCATCACGTACGTCCACTTCGTCAGCTCCCGCGCGGTTTGCTCTTCAATCCCAGCCTCGATCGCTACTACCATGGCGACTACTGCATCTACTATGGTGCTTGCACGGCAAAGCGTCTCGTTCTCAATAAGAGAGTGAGCGGCTAGGGGCATGAGAGATGGAGTGAGATCAGACACCTTACCACCTTTTTATAGGAGCTGATTAAGCTTGTTCTGGCCAATCCACACTCGTTTGCCGTCGTGAATAGCAGCAGCAGTTGGGTTTCCGCTCGACTTGACAGCCCGGAATGAACCTGCCACACAAAGGTTTCCACACCAACCCACTTCATTGACGAGGCTTGCGTCAGCTGAGCGCATTGAGGATTCGGGACTGGACCTATTGCTGTTGTTATTCACGCCGCGAGAGCCTCGCTGCTGCTGCTGCTACTGCTATTGTCGTCGTCTTCCTGTGAGCCAAGAGCTTTGCGGATCTTTGCGATGAAAAGCCCGCTTGTATTTCGCGACGGCGTGAAGCGGACTGTGCCTGGCAGTCTCCCTTCCTGTTGCATAGCAAGAGTCAGCACAACCTAATTCATCGAGACCGCCTGCATCAACCAAACTTTATAGGACTGAGTCCAGACTCACCTCGCAAGGAATGCCGTGTCGATCAATAGTCTCAAGACTGGCAAGCGGTTCATCCTTCAAGAACGACGCGACGACTTCTTCGTTCTGCTTCATAGAGAGACTGCACGTGCTGTAGATCATCTCGCCACCAGCCTTCAGCATCTTGAAACCATTTCTATAGGCATGACGACTGGTTAGCACAACACGAGCAAGCCAAACACACCTCTAGTCAGTCAGTCAGACGCACCGAATGAGGTCGTGCTGCAGTTGCAGGATGCGGGCGATCTCACTGTCGTTGAGGTGGTTCTCCACATAATTGCGCCACTTGTCGAGCGAGTCGTTCTTCTGCAGGTGGCGGATCGACCCGTCGTGCGTGCACTCGGCGTCTACGAGCACTTTGTCGTAGAGCTCCTTGTTCACGATCAGCACTTTTTGGCGCTTGCGGTCGCGCGCGCGCGCGCTCTTGTTCTTGCGCTTGCGCTGCTGGCCGTGGACGCCGCGCGCGCAGATCTCCTGCGTGTCCAGCACGGTCTCGACGTCCTCGAGCTGCTCGCACTCGGTCTTCGGGCCGATGTTGAACGTCCGGCCGTCGGCGTGGAAGAGCCGGCAGCGCCACGTAGAGCCCTTCTGGACTGCTGATGTCGTTTCCTCACTGCTACTATCAGCAGTAGCCTTAGCAGACGCTGAATCTATTGATACTGTCTGGATGAGCTTGTACTTGTGCACGAGCTGCTTGCAGGCGCCGATGCGCTGGCGCGAATAGTCGACACCCGTGACGCTCCCACGCAGACGTAGCAAGTCCGCGATCATCGCGAGTTTCGCCCCCGGCGCGCAGCACAAGTCCAGCACGTGCTCGCCTATAATGCAGCATACAATAGCGCCATTAGTATCACAGCTCACAGAATAAGAGAGAAGCTATAGTACAATAGCGCACCTGGCTGGATGTTGAGCAGCGAGACCGCGTACCCGGACGAGATGTCGATGCCGTAGAGCTCGCCCGTGCGGTACAAGTCAATGCGCGCGAGCGGCGTGGCGACAGGCAACACGTAGAAGCTCGGCAGCCACGCTACGGGCGCAGGCTTCACGTCCATGATGCCTTCCTTCTCGAGGCTCTGCGCCACGAGCGCGACCACATCCGCTTCGTCACGCGCCGAGCCGCCCACAATCTGCTTCATGCTACCACGCGCCAGTACAAACGATCCACACGCACACAGTCAGCCATGCGAATGCGCGCACAGATAGCCGCAGCACGTACCGGAAGAAGCGGTGCTCGACCGTCTCGGAACTGCTGCTGCGATCGTCACCATCGCCCAGCAGATCGCGGCGCTTGATCTCGTGCGCCGCGAGGAACGCAAGGAAGCCCGACTGCTCCCAGATCTCGTGCGAGCGCCATGTGCTGCCACTGGCGTCAGCTAGTGCTGCTACCGTGGAGGTAGCATTGGCGGCGACGGCACTAGGAGCGCGTCCGCTGTCATTGGAGTCCGCATCATCCACATTGCGCTCCGCCATCCGTGCCGCAAGAGTGCAACCTGCACCAGGTCGTTGTGGTGGAGAGGCTACTATTACAAGTAGTAGTGCGTACCACAAGAAAAAGACCAGTCGTACCGTGTACCACAGAAATCATCGCAACAGCATTTGCGCCATCGTTTGTTTCTTTCGCTGTCTCAGAAAGGACAAGGGCAGTATCCATAGATGGGCAGTGGTGAATACTTTTGTCAACTGCGATCCCAAGAACACCAAACGGAAAGCAATGATGACCTCTCTCGATCCTTCATTCCGCAAGAGAAGCCGAAGCCAGCAAGCCGAGAAGCACGACACTAGCGCCACTATGAGCACCGGAGAACAACTACAGCAAGAGGAGAAGAAGCTCTGGGGCGGGCGCTTCCGCGGCAAGGTGGACCCAGTCATGGACAAGTTCAACGAGTCGCTCTCGGTCGACAAGCGCATGTGGCAGGCGGACCTCGAGGGCTCGCAGGCGTATGCGCAGGCGCTCGAGCGCAGCGGCGTGCTCACGGCGCAAGAGGCCAAGGAGATTGTCGACGGACTCGAGGCCATCAAGGGTGAGTGGAAGCACGCACAGTTCGTGGTCAAGGAGGGCGACGAGGACATCCACACGGCCAACGAGCGCCGCCTCACCGAGCTCATCGGCAGCGTCGGCGGCAAGCTGCACACGGGCCGCAGCCGCAACGACCAGGTGGCCACTGACGTGCGCATCTACATGAAGGGCGTGATCGTGACGATCCAGGAGGCGCTCAAGGAGCTCATCGGCTCGGCGAATCAGCTGGCCGAGGCACACATCGACCTGCTCATGCCGGGCTTCACGCACCTGCAACCGGCGCAACCGATCCGCTTTTCGCACTGGGTGCTCTCGCATGTCACCGCGCTGCTGCGCGACACTGAGCGCCTCACGGACTTGACCAAGCGCGTCGACGTACTGCCGCTCGGAAGCGGAGCGCTTGCCGGTACGTCGTGTGCTCTTGTTGCTGTTGGTTTATCGCCTTGCTGACTCTTCTCTTACTTCGATTGCATTCCTATTACTACAGGCAATTCGTTCGGCCTGGACCGCGAAGCGCTCGCCAAGTCGCTGGGCTTCAGCAAGATCACGCCCAACAGCCTCGACGGCGTCTCGGACCGCGACTTCATCGCCGAGTTCCTCTTCTGGGCGTCAATGCTCATGGTGCACTTCTCGCAGCTCTCGGAGGACCTCATCATCTACAATACACTGGTACGCATGATGATGACGATGATGATACCTGTCTTACTGTAGTCTATGGCTAACCATTTGCTTGTGTGCTGCACAGAAATTCGTGACCATGGCGGACGCCTACAGCACGGGCAGCAGCCTCATGCCGCAGAAGAAGAACCCGGACGCGCTCGAGCTGCTGCGCGGCAAGACGGGCACGGTCATCGGGCGCCTCAACGGCTTCATGATCACGCTCAAGGGCCTCCCGCGCTCGTACAACAAGGACCTGCAGGAGGACAAGACGGCGCTCTTTAACGTGATCGACACGATCCAGGATTGCGTGCAGATCGCCACGGGCGTGCTGGCCACGATGACCCCGCACGGCGACAAGATGCGCTCGTTCCTCGTGACCGAGATGCTCGCGACCGACCTGGCCGAGTACCTCGTGCGCAAGGGCGTGCCGTTCCGCGAGACACACCACGTGGCCGGCGCCGCCGTGCGCCTCGCCGAGGACAAGCGCAAGTCGCTCAGCGAGCTCACCTTTGAGGAGCTCTCGTCGCTGCACGACAAGTTCGAGCTCGACGTGCTCGAGGTCTGGAACTTTGACGTGAGCGTCGAGCGCAAGAACGTGACCGGCGGCACGAGCAAGAGCGCGGTCGAGAAGCAGATCGCCAACGTCAAGACGTGGCTCAGCAGTGCCTCGGCCTGAGTCAGACTGTCTGCCTTCAAGTGAGTCACTTTTTCGCGCTTGCTTCATTCTCGGCCACGCAGCTAGTCTAAACACCATTTACTGCATTTTCAGAACGAAAAACCCAAAGAATACACACGGAATTATTATTTGTCGACCAACAACGACACATCGCGAGACTTCTGGTATCACTTCAGTCAGTCCTAGGACAGAGTCAGTCTCTCAGTTTAACAGCAGCCGAGCGCAAAGACAACGAGACCCGTGAAGAAAAGCCCAGCGGCGGCGGACGTACTGGTCCCACCAGTGGCGCCCGTGGCCTGGGCGCTGGCGTCAGTTGAGCCGATTACCGGGTCGCAGACGAGCGTCTTCTTGAAGAACGGGAAGACCTAGACGACCTCTGTGAGCGAGCCATTGGTCTCGACACTGCCGGAGATGTCTGTGTCAACGCCACCAAGCACGGCATTCGAGGGCACGTTCATGAACATGCCCTCGCCAAAGTCGAGGCGGTCGATTTTCGTCTCCGTGCCGTTCTTCTTGTTCATTATCATCACAGGCGTCGCGAGGTCCACTGACGCTTGGCCTTGCTTGCTCTTGGCCGTGACGGACATGGCGAAGCGTAGCTCATTGGTCGCGGTCTTGATGTCCAGCTCGACATGGAGACTGCGAACTTGACGCCGTCGGCGGGGACGAACACGCTCTCGTTGCCGTTCATGGCCGTGGCGTTCGTGGTGAAGATGTACGCGAAGACTTGGAACACGACCTCGGTCGTCACTGCGCTGCTATCCCTCACAATGACCGAGGTGATGCAGGACGTGGTCTTGACCGCGACGCCACCGATACGTGTGAGCGCCAACTCGGCCTACTTGGACTCCGTCTCGTTGAACTTCTCGATGCTGGCCACGACCGTATTGCTCGCGTCGACCTCCTCGAGTCTCGAGAACGCGACGGCGATCGTCTGGCCCACGGTGCAGTCGCCACTGGGACAGACGGTCATCTCGGCGCCTGCTTTGGCAAAGGTGGCGATCGTCTTGACCTTCTTGAACGATGCGTCCGCGGCTGCCGTGCTGCTGTTGGCGGGAGGCTTGAAGCTCAGGTCGCCGGCGGACGCGAGCGCGAGGCACGCAAGAGTGAGCACGGTGGTGGTTGGCGTGAGGATCTCCATGGCCGGAGCTGGAGGCTAGAGAGGGCTTGGCGGCTTGCTGTTGATTCTTGCTGTGCTGGGCTGGGGCGAGCTGTGCAAATTTGAAAGTGAGGAGAGTCGGGTCTCTTCCAGTGTCAGTCAACTTTGCCATGCGATGGTGCGATGGTCGAGATCACGATCGAACAAGGGAGAAACGCTGTCGAATCTGCTAAACTGAGAGACAACAGACCAGATCCACTATTCACCAGCAGCAGCGTCGTCGATCCGACAGCGAGGCCCTGCATTTTACCACAAGGTTTAACATGATTTAATGGACACTTTCCACAGCTCTTCTCATAGGCTTTGGTCAGCGAGGCACTTACCGAGTTGCTTCGATCGATCCTGACTGTTGTCACATTCTCATAGCGTGGCGTACCGTCTATCTCTCGTCGTTGAACCTTCGAGCCTTGTCGGCGTCGACACTTTGTTGACCAGAAATCCTCTGTCTGTCTACCAGTTGTAGCCTACTTGACGGTCTACACTCACCTACCCAGCAAGCAAGCGAACGGAAATGAAGCGCTTCTTCAGCACCCGCGAGTTGGGTGTGAGGCAATTTTCTCACCAAGCATGCATCCACTTTCATCATAAAGCCTCGATGGGATGATAACTCTAGAGACTCACCTGAACTGAGTTCGGGGTATTCGAATGCGATTGATTTGGTCGAGATGTACTGAGGATCCACCTGACTCAGCCCTCCAACTTTGCGCTCTGATCCCACGGCGAGCGCGACTGCTGGGTTCTCTTCTCACGAATCTTGTGAGCATCGCTACCTACGTGTTCTGCTAACCTTGGTGGTGACTCACCTTCCTCCTGATTTTAGCGGTTCAGACATTGAACGTGCTGGTGCGGGTGGGCATGCTCCAAGAGAGCCTTCATGCAGGATTCCAAGCCTGGACTCCGCGTACATGTATTATCGAAAGCTTGAACGATGACTTAATGGTCACTTCTTCACAATTGACTTGGGACAACATTGCAACTTACCGGGCGATAAAGCCTCGATCCTGGAACGCCATGCGCTGTGTGCCGTGTCTCTTCAGGCGAGGCAGCTTGCGGCAGGTTTGCTTAGGCCTCCCTGTCCTGGAGGTGTTGCTTGGAGCCTCTCGCTCTTCCCCAGCATCTAGTACTTGATTGGCACCTGCCTTCACTTCGGTCGCCGAGGCTTCGCATCACCTGCCAGCAGACGACGCACGGACTGGTCGACGCTGCCCCACACGCCGAGAAAATGGCTCGACATGATATCTGCAACGCGAATCGATCAACCGTCACCTGTGAGTATGTGTTGAAGAGAGATACTGTAGTAGCAGCCGCACTCTGGACAGGAGGGGGTGGGGCAAAAGAGCTTTGGTATTGAGTTACATGCACGCTGCGTTCGGAGCGACAAGCTCTTTCTAGCTGCTGGTCCAAACCTGACGTAATCGCTGGGATTCCAATACAAGGCACTGGCGCGGCATGCTGCTCATAAGGCACGTTGATAGGCTTGCGCTTAGAAGCCACTGTAGTGCAGGAAACAAAGAAATGTACAAGTTAGTTAGCGAGCACGAGGCGCAATGCGTGACCCCACCAGAGCACTACGTACGCCTTCTTTCGTCGCAGGATGAAGTCGATCATGGAGCCGATCTCGCGGTTGGCGTGGCGGATCGTCTGCTCCTCGACTTTTCGCTTGCGCTTCTGCCACTTCTTCTCGTGGAAGCGCTTGAGCGCCAGCGTGCGCATGATGCCGTCCTCGTTCATGATGCCGTGCAGGCGGCTGGCCACGCGCTCCGGGTCGTGGCCCTCGCGCACCTGGATGTACAGCGAGCGTGTCGTGATCGTCGTGTTGGCGTTCGCGGTGGCAGCACGCGGCGCCGCGAGCGAGCGCCCGGCGGATCGCAGCAGAGCCAGCATCTCTCAGTCGTTCTCGGAATGGAGCCGCTCGTCGAGTGGTTCCAAATAGATTTGTGTGGCCACATTAAACTTGTCCTACATCAACAAAAACGTCTATTCTTATCAAAAAGTAAATCTAGAACAGATTAGGGTTCCAAAGTCTGTCCTAATCCATTTATTTGTCTTATTATTCTATCATATTGTCCTATTCCAAATTGTCCTAAACTAAAAGGTTTTTGAAAGCATAAAACTAAGTCTGCTCGTTTTGCGTCTGCTCATGCAGATCCGAGACGGATCGCAGGACGCGCAGTACCCAGACCTGTACGACCAGAACTACTTCTTCAAGCCATACGCGACGCAGCGGTGCCCGCAGGCCATGAAGAAGTGATCTCGCTCGAGGAGACCAAGGTGCTGACGCTCTCGGGTCTGCTGCACGCGATCGACTACGCGTGAATGTCCGTGGACACGCGCCTCTTTCTCTAGAACTACAAATAGCGCGGTAAGTTCGCGATGCTTGAGTTTGACCAGACTCTCGTGGCTGTGGCCATCTATGTCAAGCCCGTCGCGAGCGTGTTCACGGACAAGATGCAGCACGTGCCCGTGGTGGCCACGACCGTCGAGGTGCTACTTCTGGCCGTGCTGTACGAGAACAATGACGCGCAGAGCGACACCGTGAAGCTGCAGCGCACCAAGCTGAGCGTGAGTACGGACAACTGCGTCATGCGCAGGATCACGGCGACGAGCAGCGGGCGCATCTTTTTTGGCTCGGACGGCTCGGTCTACGAGTTCCTCTACGGACTCAAGGCAGCGCAATCCCGTTCTTCAACAAGCCCTGCAAGAAGGTCACGCACACGTCTACGTACGCGGCGTACCTGCCGACGTTCCTCATGGGCGTCACCAGCTCACCGGGCAAGATTCTCGAGTTTGCCAACGACGAGGAGCGCCAGATCCTCTATTCGCTATGCAGATCGTGTCGCTGACCGTCGTGCCGCGTGAGGAGTCGGTGTTCGTGAACCTCGTGGCCGTGCCATCCAACGGCATCCGCTTCTACCTCACAGTCTACTCGCGCCACACGTACACGGTCGGGAACGCGATCCCACGCGCCAAGAACCCCAGCAGACTCGAGATCGGGTACATTCGCCTGCCGCCGCCGTACTACAGCAAGGAGGGCATGCAGCCTGGGTACGCGCCGGGCAAGTCGCCGTCGTCGGTGCACGTGGCGTTCCACCGCAAGGGCGTGTTTTGGCGGTGAACGGCCGCAAGGACCAGCCAGCAGGACCAGCTCATGAGCATCGTGCACGAGTCGATCACGACGTCCATCCGACACAGACGACGTCGAGCAAGCCGACGTTCCGCGAGTCTGTCTCGCTCGACTCGTGCAACGGCAAGGTTGTGGGAATCCCTCTGTTCTGTTTTTGTGCTTGCAGAATACCACCTCTTAGTTTCGAAAACTACAAATATGGGCGACTTGGTTTGTTTTAAAAATGAATGTTGTGGTCATTTTGGTATTATTTTTGTTATGTATTAGCCACAGCCACAGCCAAAGTCAATCAAGAAAGCTAACGAGAAGAGAGCGAGCGATCATGGCGGAAGGAGACGTGCCGGAAGCGAGTCTGCGCAACCTCGTGGCGCAGCAGACGCTGCGCTGGATCTTCGTGGGCGGCAAGGGCGGGGTGGGCAAGACTACGACCTCTTGCTGCCTCGGCATCCGCCTCGCGCTCGCACGCGAGAAAGTTCTCATCGTGTCCACGGATCCGGCGCACAACCTCAGGTGCGATACGCTAATGAACCTGTTGCGCTCTGTGTTGTGTGCTGACGGGTATGCGTATATGCTGCTGCTTGTACAGTGACGCGTTCGGCCAGAAGTTCACGCGTGAGCCAACGCTTGTAAACGGCTTCACGAACCTCGCGGTAATGGAGATCGACCCGAATGTCGACGTACGTCCTTTAGTTCCTTGTATTATTTGTGTGGTGTCGTTATGTTTTACGATAGTGACGCTCACGCTCTCTCTCTCTCTATCTGTTTGCTACGTGCAGCTGGAAGAGATGAACGCGGACGGCGTGCAGGACAACTCGGGCATGGCGTCGTTCATGAAGGACCTCACGAACTCGATCCCGGGCATCGACGAGGCCATGAGCTTTGCGGAGCTCATGAAGCAGGTGCAGAACATGGACTACTCGGTCATCGTGTTCGACACGGCGCCGACGGGCCATACGCTGCGTCTGCTGAGTTTCCCGACGGCGCTCGACAAGGCCTTCGAGAAGATCCTGTCGCTCAAGAACCAGTTCTCAGGCATGTTCTCACAGGTCTCGGCGCTGCTCGGCGGCGCGCTGCCGTCCCAGGAGATGCTACTCGGCAAGCTTGAGCAGACGCGCGAGGTGATCCAGAAGGTCAACGCGCAGTTCAAGGACCCGGAGCGCACGACCTTCGTCTGCGTGTGCATCCCCGAGTTCCTCTCGCTCTACGAGACCGAGCGCCTCGTGCAGGAACTCACGAAATACGACATTGACGTGCACAACGTGGTCGTGAATCAGGTCTTGTACCCAGAGGAGGGATCGACGTGCAACAACTGCACGGCGCGCCAGAAGATGCAGCAGAAGTACATTGACCAGATCTACGACCTCTACGAGGACTTCCACGTCGTCGAGATGCCGCTGCTGAACGAAGAGGTGCGCGGCGTGCCGGCGCTGCGCTCCTTCTCGGCGCATCTGCTCACGCCCTTTGAGCCGAGCCAGTGAGCTTGCTACGTTCTGTCGTGTGGGGCTCGTAGGCTGATGCTATGAGGCAAGTGAGAGAATGAGAGAGCCAAGCAAAGGGTTCATATAAAGCAAGCTGTAGAAGACAGCAAAGAGACACTAGCAACAGTGATGAGGTTGCAATTCGAAATCCTTGTCTTTTGTCTACGTACCTGGATGTCTAATCGCTGTCGCTGTACTGCACCACGAGACTCGTGAGCGCGGGCTTGGGCGTCACCACCGCTTTCTTCTTCACGGCGGGTTTCTTGGCCACGTCGCTCTTCTTCACGGCGGGTTTCTTGGCCGCGTCGCTCTTCTTCTTGATCGTCACCGCGATTTTCTGAGTCGCTACTGGTGCTGCTGTTGCCTTGTCTCCGTTCCCTGGGTCTCCATTCACGCTACCAAAAGCGCCAGCGAGCAGCGGCTCCTTCTCAACGGCAGCCTTCTTGCTGATAGAAGCTCGATCGCCAGTAGTTGTACCACTAACGTCGCCTATTGCGCGCTTCTTTTGCTGAAACACGAGCTTGGCCTGACGCATGTCGTCCTCCAACTGCTTCTCCAGCTCTAATTTCCGCTCCGCCGCACCGGGTTGCGCGTCCGCATGCTGCTGCAGCAGCACATCCGTGTCTATCTTGGCGTGGCGCTGGTTGATCGCCTTGATCTCGTCGAGCGCGTCGAGGATGTCCATCTCGCGCTTCGAGTCGAGCGTGCGGTTCTCCAGCGCCTTCATCGAGTCGCCCTTCTCCTCGTCCTCGCGCTGCTGGTGAGCAGCCTCTTCCTCGTCCTCATTCTCGCGCCAGGGCTCAAAGTTGCGCACGCAGCCGTGCTCGGCCGCGTAGTCCCCGCGCTGCGGGTCCGTCTTGAACGTGATCTCGCTCGAGCACGTGATGCACTTGATGTAGAAGCGGAAGATGCGGATGCCGTGATACGTCTCCTCGACCACCTCCTCCTTGCGCGAGTTGAACTTCTTGCCGCGGTACATGTACTCGCCGCATGTGGCGCACTGGATCGAGAACGGCAGCATCATACGCACCTCGATCTGCTCATTCTTCGGTCGTTTGCGCCGCGGCACGAGCGACGGATCGAAGTCCGGCGGGAAGTACTTGTTCAGCACCTTGCGCTCGCCCATATCCGCTCGTGTCCTTGCTTGTTTGTGTTGGTGTCGGGTTGATCGGAATTCGGCAAATTGCGGATCAAATTTTAGCATTATAAGCTGAATTTTATTTCATTGATTAAAGTTTAGGAAAATCGTTGTGAATTGATACCTCGTCAATCTGCTTGGTTGTCAGTGCTCAAGCGCGCGTATTCTCGACCCAGTCGACGATGCAGCAGTTCGCTTCCTCCGTTGAGCGCATCTGACTTCAAAGCGAGGAAGTTCTGCAGCAGCTGCCGCTCTCCGCTCGTGAGCAACCGTGTCGCCAGAGCGTCCACAACAAAGGCCGACACGAAGCGAAGGCGCCACGAACGCGTCACCATCCATGTGAATGTGCACGAGCAGCTCTTCACCTACATTTTTGAAGCCTCCGAAGCGCAACACACGATCGCACTGAGGCCCACAGAGCTGATGGCGAGTTCGAGCTTCTGCTGCTGAATCGCTCGAAATGCATGGCGCAGCACAAACCAAGGCACGCCACCCCACTTGGCAAACAACGCGTCTACAGCCTCGCGAGTCACATTGAGATACAGACGCTCGCGACATTTGTGAATCTCCTCTTTCGTCCACACGGGCATGTACTGGATCTCACAGTTCTCGGTGCTGAACTTGTACCAGGTCTCACGGCGCGACGGAGACGACAGGAGGATCGTTCTCGCTGAGACGTCCACTGGCCTATTGTGTAAGGATGCACGATCCCAGGACCTTCACTCTTGGAGTGCGGACCATCATCATGTATACTCTCTCCCTTTTTACATACATTCTAGGATAGCAAAAGAAAACAAGTAGCGTAAACCACACGCACGCAAGGCACGTGCGACAAGTTGAAGATTCATATTAGATAGAAAAGAAATCAGAAAGAAT
>JAADXK010000717.1:0-16686 GCA_023337805.1 Globisporangium barbulae | reverse complement strand
CTGTAACGGCCTGGCACCTGATGCAGCCGAAGAACCGAGCGAGATGAGTGCTGGCCTGGCGTAGAGCGAGGAAGCGTTGGATGGCGAGGACCACGGTCGTGTGCGGAGAGAGGCGAAGAGGCGAAGTCGATGGCGAGACGAGGAGCTTGAGTGGAAGGCGGTTGTTGGTATTGAGGTAAAATGAGAAGTGAGTGTGTGAGTTGTCTGTTTCTGCCTGCCTTCCTACTCGTTGTTTCTTGTCCAAGAGGGGCGTCCTGTGGGTAAGATATGGTCGTAGGACACAGACACGCGTATCTGTGTCGCAAGACACAGATCCTACCGTGCCTTTACCCACTGGATTCTTTCTGATTTCTTTTCTATCTAATATGAATCTTCAACTTGTCGCACGTGCCTTGCGTGCGTGTGGTTTATGCTACTTGTTTTCCTTCGCTATCCTAGAATGTATGTAAAAAGGGAGAGAGTCTAGATGATGACGGTCCGTACCCCAAGAGTGAAGGTTCTGGAATCATGCATCCTTACATACAGTGGTCATAAACGACGGCACTGTCTGAACTATCAAGGTGTGAATACACCCGATGGTACGAATTTATTTGAATAGATATGAGTTGCCTTGCTGTTTACTGACTGTTCACGCGGTTACAGGCATTTGCATCTTATTCTACAGTCCCATTGAGGGTAGGAAGTACGACTCGACGATGCTCCGAAAAAGCAAACTCCTTTCGTACTTGGAAAGTCATGAAGCCATCTCTCAACTTGGAGTTATGCTCTATGGCGATCCAGCATATGGTGTAAGCGAACACATGTACAGCCCATTCAAAAATGCACGATTGAGCCAAGAAGAGAAGACTTTCTACAGTATGATGAGCAAGAGTCGGGTTTCGATTGAGTGAATGTTCGGGATCGTCAAAACGAAATGGTGTAATGGGCCTCACCCATTACATGAAGGTAAATCTAATTCCCAGATCGTGTGTCACACACCACCTTCAGCGTGCTTAATGGTGCGAAGAACAAGAAACAAGAATAATGATATTCACGCACGCGAATGGCGTCATGAGTTCGCTCTGTACTAATCAAGCACAGAACGATGGTTCCTACTTGGGGAACTAGACTGGTGACGCGATCGATGTGTCTCTACCAGTTGAAGTGAGCAGCGAGAGCCAATCACTTCACAGGGAATTTTGCACAGGACTTCAACTTCAAGGTCCTATGGGTTGAACCTGAGTGTACCCAAGTTTTTATATATCAGTTGAGTAGGTTTATTTCTGCATATGTAGATTTTATGAGTAAAACCTCTAGGAGCCATTGAGGCTAAATAGGAGTAGCGACAGAAACCATAACAGCTTTTCAATTCAGATGCAAATTTACCTTTAAGCCCTCAAGTCGTCCGTCCTCCCTCCAAGTCGAGAGATCGCTTCCTCGTACGCGCCAAGCGTGTGTTCCGTGTTTTGGGGACTGTCATTGCGCAGCGCCCCATTACAGCGCTTTGATCCTCTCGGACCGTCGTCCGTGCTGGAGAAGAACCGTGCGGTGGTGGCGCTGATACCCGCTGTTGCGTAGTAGTTGATCACCTTCAGCTTGAAATCGTAGTCGTACGGCTGTCGTCTGTGCTTCTTCTCTTGTCTTCCTTCGCCGGAGACACGGCGTCGGCCGGTGGGCTTCGCCATTTTCGCTGACTGAATTGCGATAACGAGCAAATTGTGTGTCAAATGGATGACCATCAGTTTGGTCCTATTTTCGGCTCGTCCTTGTTTCTATGCGGTGCGTCCTATTTTACAACCGCGTAATTACGTGCGTATTGAAACTGCTCCAAATAAAGGGTGTCGTCTATGACATGGTACCGCCTTTGACATGCACTTTAGGGTAATTATGGCAGAGAACAGTTCCCCAAGTTCAACGGTCGTTACAACGAAACCTCCAACGATGAGAGGCATCCGAATGCGAAAAGAATAGTCGTACACTCATCGTCGGCGGCGGACAACACGAGAGAACAACTCGCGGCAGCGCTCCACCACCAGCATCACCAGCAGTCGAAGGCCCCCCCTGATTGATGGAGCCGATCTCGCTCCCGCTGGAGCGCGGCGGCGCGCTCGCAGACGTGGCCAGCACGCCGCTCTGGCGCCGCAACACGATCCAGCGCCACCACCACGCGAGCTCGGCGCAGTCGCTCTCGCCGCGCACGATGAGCAAGGAGCAGCAGCTCATGCGGCGCGTGAGTAGCTACCAGGACGCCGCGAGAGGTGGCCAGTTGAAGATCGACCGAGTGCCGCGCAAGACGTACGGCGCAGGTGGCGCTTTGCTCTCGGGCGTGCAGGACAGTTGGGATGAGAGCGCGAGTGAGAGCAGCCGCTTGCTCTTTCGAGAAGAGAGCAGTCGCCATCGCCTGCTGCAGCAAGCGAGCTCGTCGCTTGCGGACGACGGGCGTGCAACGTGCAAGGAGAAGACTCTGGAGGCGCTCGTGAACCTGACGTCGGGTGTGATCGCGTTCTTGCTCTCCTCGACGCTCACTGTGTCATGTGCGAGCGTAATCGTGGGCCACGGCACGCCACTCGCGACCGTCATCGCGCACTTCATCGACATGAACCTGCTAGGCACGGCGATCCTGTCTCTCGTACTCGCGTGGCAGAGTCAGGCACCCTGGACGCTCGGCGCCATCGACGTGTTTGTGTGAGTGTACTGGCAACCTGATGGCGTCCACTTGCCATTCACTCACAGACTGGTTTTTGGTGCTATGTGTTTGAAACGACAGCGCGCCGATTATGGCATCCATGGCGGAACGGATCACGTTCCACCTGGACGGCGACATGGACCTGATCGTGCCCACGACGGTCGTGATGGTCGCGATGACGTCGTTCCTGCTGGGCGTCATCTTGTTCTTCATGGGCATCTTCCGCGTCACATCCATTGCCAACTACATGCCGTACCCAGGTGCGTCCGTCTTAGCATTCAGCTCAGCCCAGATTTCATACAAGCTTCGAATAAATCTCCTATGCTGACGCTATTGCTTGTATGTGCTTCTAGTCATCGCTGGTTTCCTCTCGGGCATCGGTGCAGAGCTGCTCAAGAACGGCATCCATATGGCGTCCAGCAAGGCGTTCACCGTGCAGTTCTTCACGTTCCAGGAGCAGCTACTGATCATCCCGGCGATCGTCTTTGCGAGTATCGCGCGCCTGGGCCAGCACCTCAAGTGGCCCGTCGCCATCTCATTCCCGTGTCTGCTCGTGGTCTCGCTCGTGGGCTTCCAGCTGCTCGCCCATTTGTATGATATGAGCATGGACGACCTCGGACAGGCTGGCTGGATCTTCTCGTGGTCGGAGGAGGTGATTCGCGAAACGCCCATGTGGTACCCGTGGACGAGCATCGATTTGGGAAAAGTGCAGTGGCGCGTGCTCACGCACGAGTGCTTTGGCTTCATCGTGTCGCTCGTGATCCTCGGCGCGCTCAAGTACAGTGTGGCGACGACGTCGCTCTCGACGCTCTTCGGCCGCGAGATCTCGCCTGACAACGAGATGCGCGTCATCGGCCTGGCGAACATCGTGAGCGGCGCGCTCGGCTGCTGCGGCGGCTGCCACTACCTCTCGGCCATGGGCATCATGAAGCAGTTCGACGCGCACGAGAAGGTGCCCGCCGTGGTTTGCGCGTGTCTGCTCATCGGCCTCTGGGTTGTGGGCATCCGCTCGCTGCAGTACGTGCCCAAGTTCGTCTTTGGCGGCCTGCTGCTGAGCGTGGGGCTGCACTTTTTGGAAGCCTACTTCGTCTCGCCCTTCCGCTTCCTCAAGCCACTGGAGAAGTCGATCGTGCTGCTCATCACCGCGAGCTTCCTGGTGATCGGCATGCTGCAGAGCGTGGGTCTGGGCATCATCATCTCCATGATTGACCTCATCTACCGCATCCACGAGGTCGGCTGCGTGCACCACGAGACCACGGGCTCGCTCTCGCGCAGCTCCGTAGACCGCACACCGGAGCAGGTCGCGTTCCTGGACACCCAGGGCAGCGCGATCTTCGTGCTGCGGCTGCAGGGCTATCTCTTCTTCGGCACGTCGGTCAACATCCTCGAGCGTATCGAGACGCGTGTGCAGAGTCTCGACTTTCCAAAGCTCAAGTACGTCGTGATCGACTTTGGGCTCGTGCCGAGCTTTGACGCCACGGCGCTCATGAACTTTCGCAAGTCGTCCACGTTCGCGGACCTGTACATGTTCGACATCTACTTTTGCGGCCTCAAGCCTCAGATCGAGCGCGCGTTGCGCCAGAACCAGTACTCGCACCGCGTGCACCTGCTGAGCGGGGACATTGATATCGCGCTCGAGATCTGCGAGAACGAACTGCTGCCGGCTGATCTCACGTTCCAGACCACGGGCACGCTGTTCGAGTGGAAGCGCATGAGCCAGCTGCAGCTCTGGGAGCATTTCATCTGTCTGCACGACGAGGACCATCTGAAGAAGCTGCTACCGCTGTCCGCGTACCTGGACGTTGTGATGCTCGAGAAGGACGCGCTTTTGTGCTCGAATGGCGTGGTGCGTGACACGTACTTCATCTGCTTTGGGGACATGAACGTCATGGCGGACTCGGAGTTCTCGAACGACCGCAACATCCCAGGCGTGAACGTCCACAGCAATGATAATGATGACGACGATACAGCTGGTGCTATCGCCCCGTTCTCGAGCCGACGGCGCAAGTTGTCGCTCGCGATGACAGATGAAGCGCAGTGGACGCCGTTCACGACGGCCGAGTCACGGCTGCGTAAGATCGGTCCCGGCTCGATCGTCACGCCCGACGTGTTTCTGACGAGCAACTGCACGGCGCATCAGTACCACAAGTACATCGCGACGGCCGACTGCATCCTGCTGCGGCTGAGCACGGTGGCAATGGAGAAAGTGGAGGACCAGGCGCCGCACACGGCCGTGGAGATCCTCAAGCTCATCAACACGCAGCTCTCGGCGCGCTTCATGTACACGAACAAGCGCGTCTCTCACCTCTCGTCGCTGTTGTACAAGTAAGGGAGATCAGTGTGAGTCGTTTGAACAATACCATAATTTCCAGCACCACCAGTTTTGTTAACTCACAAATGCAACTGAATTTTTAGTCCAAATCAGACCCCACTGCGAGCCCTTGAGGCACTCGGGTTGAAGCGGCTGCCTGCCTTTCGTCACCTCAAACCGGACCGCTCCATCGACCATCCGACTTCAAGGCAGCTCGCCTGTCATCGCCTCCAGAATGCGTATCCCAAACGCGTAAATATCAGACGCCAGCGTTAGGCGCTCGCCGCGAAGGTACTCTGGAGACTTCCAGTGCAGCGCTCCCTGTTTCTTTTGTGTCGATCTTCACTTCCGCCACCTGCAGAATGCTGCTCAGGCCAAAGTCCGTGATCTTCGCCTCGCCATCAGAGCTGATGGGCCCGTTGTCGCACTCGAAATCGTTGTGCAACATGTTCTGATCGTGCAGATATGGCAAGCCCAGCGCTACTTGGTGCGTCTTGCGTCAGCAACATAGCCACAACGTCTGCGTTGCCTTTCACAGCAGCAATGCAAAGTGAAGTCGCCTCATTCCTGGCGACAGCATTCACATCCACTTCTTGCGTCGACAGTACAGCCATGACGTCTGCGTGGCCCTTTGAACAGTGAGTACAGCGGAGTCCATGCAACTCTGGAGCAGCGACGTTCGTTCCTTGTGCTAGCAGTTCAACCACCACGTCTGCCTAGTCGTGCAACACGCAGCAGCAATAAACGGAGTCCAGTTGTTCAGTACCGCAGCATCCACGCTCGCTCCCAGCGCAAAAAGTTCACTCGCCATGTCTGTAATCTTCTTGCGCAGCAAAGTCCAGTGGTGTACTAATAGTAAAACCACACATGCAGCATGCACATTCGATCCGAAGTCGAGGAGCGCCCACACCAGAGCACGATAACCATATCCGCACGCAGCCATTTACGAGTATGACACCATGTGCGCGGCGACTGCGTCCAGCAAGCTCGCGTTGTTGGGTTGCCGCAGCAACTCGAGCAGTGAGTAGGAGAAGCTACGGTGGTGGAGGGGGCGTCTCTCGTGGAGCTCACTCTTGCTCGCTCGCTCTTCTGGTGCTGCGCAGTCTATCGAGAGTTGATCGCTACGACCACGTTGATTTGCATCACGTGATGCTCGAAGGGGTCTTTGCTGTAGTGAATGAGCTTTACGGAATGATGGAATGCATGGAGCCTGAAGCCCGTTTGTCGAGCTAGTCTCTACAAAGCATGGGCATCCCAGTCGCATTTACCAAAGGCCAGCATTGAGTGAGCTCTGGAGCTGAGCAATATCATGCAAGCGCTGAATAGTACGACGTGACGCGTTAACGTACGTCTCTGAAATAAAATACATTAGTGCCCTCTCCTCAATCTTCTTCTAGTCTGGCCGAGTGCAGCGGCTCATACTCCTCTTTCTTCATATTAATAACGACGCCGCAGAGGAAACCGAGGGACGAAACGCCGGCCACCAGTTCGCTGATCACGATGCCCTCGTCGTCATTCATCCACGGTGCACGCGCTGACCCAGGAACGCCAGCTGCTCGCTCAGCACGCGCTTAAGCGGCTGGTAGAGCGACTTACATAGCCCCGTGTACTGCTCCGAAAGTGCATTGAACACGTCGTCGTTCGCGCGGTCGAAGCCCGCGGCCAGGCCCTCAAACAGGTCCATGGGAACCGGTCGCTCTCGCAGATGTTCGCGAGGATGTCGTCATTGTGGCTGTCAGCGAAGTTCACGTCCGGGTACGAGTCCTCGGAGAAGCGCACCTTGAGCTTGTTGCGCTTCTGGTGGATCTCCTCCGCGCGTCGGGCGGCAGCATGTGCATTCAGCCTATGGCGCACTCGTGCAGCAGGTGCGCGCCCGCGTACGTGTGGCTGAGCGTCATGGCCGTCAGCGTGGCGTTGTGGCGCAGTACCGACATGTGTTGAGCACGGCGACAGTCTCGTGCAGCTCCTGGAACGCGATCGCCCCGTACGACAGCGCGTCGTACACGCGATCCGAGTCGTCCGCATGCGAGAAAGACCGGCTCCGGTCGTCGTCGCCACTGCTGCTGCGCAGCGCGTACCGCTTCATGCGCTTGCTCCTCCTCGGCGACGCCTGAAATGGCGAGTGACCTTCGTGCATGACATGAGGATGGTCGATCGGTCGGTCGGGAAATAGTTTTTATGCGCCACACTAAAAAGCTGGAACATTTTCTGTGGTATGTTTTGATACGTTGAATGATACGCCTACAGATCGTAAAGAGGAAATCTCACATCTGGATAAGAGAGCATTTTTCGTCCTGTTAGTGGCGCTGCGCACAAAGCAAGCGACACACAGGTGTCGGCGGCAACCAAGAAGCGCACGAGCGATGGCGAGCATGACAGCACAAGGACGACGGAGCAACGTGCGTACACACACTGCTAATATGTTGGCGTATATCAACTGCTTACACGTACTGCCTGTGACGCTCATGCTGACCACTCCTCTCTCTCTTTGTGTGTGCCTATTGCTTACGATTGCTCGCAACAGGCGCGCCTCCCGCCTGAGGTCAACCGCGTGCTCTACGTGCGCAACCTGCCGTTTAAGATCTCGTCCGAGGAGATGTACGACATCTTTGGCAAGTACGGCGCAATCCGGCAGATTCGCCTGGGCGTGAACAACGACACGCGCGGCACGGCCTTCGTCGTGTACGAAGACATCTATGACGCCAAGAACGCCGTGGACCACCTCTCGGGCTTCAACGTCTGCGGCCGGTACCTCATCGTGCTTTACTACCAAGCGAACCGCATGCAGACGAAGAAGGGACAGGACATCGACAAGCAGAAACAGGAGCTCGCAGATCTCAAAGAGAAGTACGGCGTTGAGTAACAACAGCACAGTAGCAGCCCTACACAGACAGACATATCGACAGCTGAAGCGCGTTGAGCGAAGCGAGAAAGAGATATCTTGATGTGCGCTCAGATCGCCAGTGATTACCATCCTTCGTGCCAAGTAACCCAACGCAGAGGGCTCGTGGCAAATGCTGCAGTCGCAGTATATATCACATCCGTTAGAGGATCCTTTTCCCTCTTCTCCGAAAAATAATGACAAGCATTTAGCGACAGCAGGGAAGCACCCTCATACACGAATAAACGGCACCGTGAGGTCACGTTTGTCTGGCTCTTCTTCGTGTTAAAATGATCTTTAGAATGCATCAAAGCAAACGCGACAGCGAGCGACAAAGCTTCGACGATACGCCGTCTCCTGCATGCTCGCACCATACATGCGCTGCTCGTAGTAACCCACGAGCGCCACACATTTTTAGGCCGCACACACCTAACAAGACAGTCGCTGCCTTACTCTTTCACTCCACTGCAGTCTCACTTCACTCTTGCCCTTCTTCTTTTGTTTGCTGGGCAATGCACATTTTCCCGAACGAGACGCTTAGACGACGCCGGCTTCGTTCTTCAACTTGTCTACGAGCTGGTCCACGTCGGCGACCTTGATACCGGCCTTGCGCGCCGCTGGCTCCTTCACCTCGATGTACTCGATGCGAGGGGCGAGGTCAACGCCAAAACTGTCCGCTGCTAACACGTCAATCTTCTTCTTCTTGGCCTTCATGATGTTCGGCAGCGTGGCGTAACGCGGCTCGTTCAAACGGAGGTCCGCCGTGACGACAGCGGGGAGGTTGAGCTTGAGCACTTCGATGCCCGCATCGGTCTCGCGGGTCACGGTCACCGACTCACCCTCGATAGCCACGTTCGAGGCAAACGTCGCCTGGCTCCAGTCCAACAGACCGGCGAGCAGCGGGCCGGTCTGCGCGGCGTCGGCGTCGATCGACTGCTTGCCCGTGATCACGAGGCTCGGCGCCTCCTTCTCGACGATCGCCTTGAGCAGCTTGGCGACCGCGAGCGGCTGCAGCTCCTGGTCCGTGCGCATATCGGTCTCGATGTGGATGCCGCGGTCAGCGCCCATGGCGAGTGCCGTGCGGATCGTCTCCTGCGCCTGCTTGGGGCCGATGGACACGGCAATGATCTCGGACGCGATCTTCTTCTCCTTGAGGCGGATCGCCTCCTCCACGGCAATCTCGCAGAACGGGTTCATGCTCATCTTGACGTTGTTGAGCTCCACGCCCTTGGGCGCCACGCGGATCTTCACAGCATAGTCCACCACGCGCTTCACGGGCACCAGGATCTTCATGTTCGGCGTCTGCTTC
Organism: Globisporangium barbulae; assembly: GCA_023337805.1. Lineage (NCBI taxonomy): Eukaryota > Oomycota > Peronosporomycetes > Pythiales > Pythiaceae > Globisporangium > Globisporangium barbulae. Next base: position 7,520 of record JAADXK010000717.1, on the reverse strand, counting down.
AGTGGGGGGTTCGTCGCGCTTTTCGGATATGAGCGGAAGAAGAGCTCCAACGACACGCGCGTGGCCGGGCGTTCAGTCACCAGCACGTGACTTGAGTTGAAGATGTCTGCGATTCGCTAAAATGAGGGTGCCATCAACATGATGATTGGTCGAAATGAAAAATAGAGCACGACGGTTTTGGATTGCCGACCCGACGTGATTCAAACGGAACACGTGGGTCTGTAGCGTGGGCCACCTTTGAAAAGGATCCTAGGATAGATCAATATTCTATGTTCGTTACACTATTATTTGCACATCAATCCATTTGTTTTTTAAAACCTTCTTTGAATACATATTGTATATAAAGTCTTCTTTATAGATTTATATATGAGTTATCTTTTGCCGTCCTTATTTCATACATACTACCTGCTACAAGAGGTTTAGATTGGGATGAGCTATTTTTCGTGCTTGCGCATGCTCGTTCTCTGATTTCTCATCACCTTCAGTTGCGCATTTTCTGGTGGCAGAGCAGCAGCGCGCTCCCTTCATCTTCATCACAGCAGCAGCTGTGATCACGAGCAGCTCCGCAGCGCCGCGTCAACAGCTCTCATTTCATTGCAGACTCCGGGCATCCAGAGGCAACGGCTCCGCTGCCCTCCCTCTTTCTTCCTGCTCTTCCCCCACATGCTCTCTGTGTTTATCCAGTCGACCATGCTGCATCGCTCAGGCGTTTCGGTGTACCGCGCATTACGAGCGGCTCCTGTAAGAGCGATACCGCTCTCGGCACGTCATTGCCGACAGCACCAGCCACTGTCACTATTGTCTCTATCACAGTCGCAGTCGCCGAAACGCCGCGCGTTCAGCAGCAGTAGCAGCAAAGGGGAAGAGGCGGAGGTATATGAGGACGAGTATAGAGACGTGGCGCATGCCGGCGCACGCTCGGACGTGTTCCACCTGCGCAAACCGCTCGTGCTCGAGAGCGGCGAGCAGCTCGAGGGCGTGCAGGTGGCCTACACGACCTACGGACAGCTCAACGCCGCGCGCGACAACGTGATCCTGCTCTGCCACGCGCTCACGGGCGACTCGCTTGTGCACCAGTACTGGGACTCAATGGTCACGCCCAATTGGACCGACAAGTACTTTGTCGTATGCAGCAACATCCTGGGCTCGTGCTATGGCACGACTGGGCCGCAGTCAGTCAACCCGAAGACGCAGAAGCCGTACGGACCGATATTTCCTGCCGTCACGATGCGCGACGCTGTGACGCTGCAGAAGATCCTGTTGCAAGAAGAGCTCGGTGTCCAAAAGGTGCGTTCATTTTCGTTGCATAAGCTAGAATTGCTGCTGTCTCTATGATGGAACGATTCTAATTTTCGTCTTCCGCTTTCTCCCCAAATGAACTCGAATAGATCCACTCGGTGATCGGCGGTTCGCTGGGCGGCATGCAGACGCTCGAGTGGGCGTTCCAGGGCGAAGACTTTGTGAAAAGCTTCGTCACGATTGCGTGCGGCTCGCACCAGTCGGGCTGGCAGATCGGCATGGGTGAGCTGCAGCGCCAGGCGATCTACATGGATCCGCTCTTCCAGAACGGCAACTACGATCCAACCACCCCGCCGCACCAGGGGCTCTCGCTCGCGCGCCAACTCGCCATGATGAGCTACCGCTCACACGCAGCGTACACGGAGAAATTCGGACGGGAACTCGCGGAAGACGCCGGTGCTGCCACAACAAAGCACCCGCGTTTCCTCGTGCAATCGTATCTCGCATACCAAGGCAAGAAGTTCCTCTCCCGCTTCGACGTGAACTCGTATTTAGCGCTGCTGCACATGATGGACACGCACGACGTCGGGCGTGGCCGCGGCGGCGTGGAGCGCGCGCTCGCCTCGCTCACGCAGCCGGCACTCGTAGTCGGCGTCGAGACCGACGTGCTCTATCCGCTCGTGGAGCAACAAGCGATCGCGAGCGCGCTGCCGAACGCGACCTTTGCGTCCATCGCGTCCGAGCACGGCCACGACGGCTTCCTGCTCGAGCAGGAGGCCATCAGCGACATCGCCAGCAAGTTCTTAGACGAGAGAGTGCAATAAAACAACACCACACGTGGCCTCACGTTCCACGTGACACCACAGCTTTTCACACAAGATCCATTGCGAGTCGCTACTTTTTCCATTGCGTTGTGACTGTGTGGTCTGGATTGATTGAGCCAAAGTGACCAGTATTTTTGGACCCACAGTCTAGAAATCAGAACGAAATAACGACTGCTCAGTATCAAAAAGCTCCAAAAAGCAAGAGAAGAAGAGAAGAGATCAACGAGGAAGATGGCGCGGATGACCACGGCTATCGCGGTGCTCTGCGTGACGGCGCTGTTCTGCACACTGCACATGCTTGTCGACGGCGCACACGTGTCGATCCATGCATCGCTTGGCGCGCAACAGGCGGCGCCAACAACTGCCACCAGCACCGCGAGCGCGATCATGTACACGCGCGTGGTGGAAAATTTCCAGGGCTGCGGCTCCAGCAACGCCGTGCTTGCGATGTGCGCGTCCAAGGACTTTGTGTGCCGCATGAAGGACAACCAGGCGATGTTCGCTATGGAGCCACAGTGTCTCCCGAACGATCCGAACGTCCAAGGAGCCAACACGCTCGAGGACAGTGCGACGAAACCGTGGCAGCAATGCGACCCGAACCATGACGACGTGAACGTGCCCACGTGTCGGCTGTCGTTCCAGTGTATGTGCGCGCAGACGCAGAAGCAGGTCAAGAGCCGCTGCCGCTGTGTGCCACCGGACTCGGTGCCCGGGAGGAGCCTGCTGGGTGAGTCGTGTGGGAAGAGTAAGACCAGCAGCGGCGCATGCACGAGCGGCGAGTACTGCAAGTGGACCCAGGAAGGCGAGCAGGTCTGCAGCAAGAAGCCGTACTACTCGTAAGTCCAGAGAGTCAGTTATATGTGCGAATTTGATTAATGCGTGGTGCACGCGGACGCAAACACAGAATAGAGATCGCATTGGGATGACTGCGTCTCACGCGGTCTTTTTCTTCACAAGCGAGTCGTCCTTCACCTGCTTGTCGTTTTCACCTTCATCCTCTGTTCACCATGAAGAGCGGCGCAATCGGGTCAGCATCACTCACCATGTCCATGTGCCATCGACAAACACAGCAAGCCTGTCCTAACTACAACAGACAGCGTACCTGGCGATGCGACTTGACTTGCTCTCTTCTGTTCATCCGCTGCTGCTTTCAGCGCGGCCGTGCGTCGCAAGTTGAGCACGAACTCGGGCCACTCGATCGTATTCGTCTCGCGGCACCAGACGCGCAGCACTTCCTTCGGAAACACGACGACATCGGCTGAACGCCCGTACCGAGCATCACGACCCAGACATCCATTGCTTACAGAATTGCTCTCAGTGTGGGGCAGTTGAAAGAGGTCACCGCGTTGAAGTGACCATGACTTTGATGTGGTCAGTATAACTGACTCTCAGTACGGGAACATCGGTTATAAAAGACAACGATGCTCAAACTCGCGCCACTTGAAGGAAAATGACACCGCTCATTCTTCGCTACCCAAACTCGGCCGCATTACGCGCCGCCTGGTCCGCTGCGTCGTTCCACACTGACTTCCAGTCCTTCCTGCCCGTGTGCGCCTTCACGTGACGCCACAAAATGCGCCGCCGGCCCTGCTCAGCGATCAGCTTCTCGAGAATGTCGCGGTTCATTACGGGTGAGCCGTCGGCCTTGCACCAGTTCTTCTTGCGCCAGTTGTCGACCCACTCGGTCATCGAGCGGATGAGCAGCATACTGTCGGAGAAGATGTAGAGCACCTGGTCTTGCGCCGCGTTCTGCAGGTTCGCGCGCTTCATGGCTTCCAATGCGGCAAAGTACTCGGCGCGGTTGTTCGTCGCCCTCTGTTCTTTCAGCTTTGTCGCGACGTTCCAGGTCGTATTGTGTGGGAACACACAGGCAAAGCCCGCCTGGCAGCCGCGGCGTCCATTCTGTAGTGCGCTCCCATCGCAGAATGCCACCAGGGTGTCTGGATGCTGCGGATCTGGATCAGTCCCATCTGTAGACGACGCGGTGCTCTGTTGATACCGTCGCACAAAGGCCTCGGCTTCCTCGCGACTGGGGAATTTCTTGAAACTCGCACCGAAGAGCCCCTCGACCTGCTTCTTGGCCTCATGCCACGTCTCAAACACGCCAGTCTGTCTGCCTTTCGCCACCGCATACCAGTAGCGCTCGGGAAGTAGAGCGGCTCGCTCCACTGCTTCCAGGGTCTTCGCGTCCACGGCGTCGATTGCTTCCTCTGCTTTAGAGCCTGCGATATCGTCAGCAGCTGGACCAGCACGAACAGATGCGCTGCTGCTGACCCGTCGCTTCGTAGCCAGCGTATACCCAGACAAGTATGCCTCAGCCGCCTCTCGCGTCTCAAATTTGCGGTACACTGGGCGTTCGTAGCCTTCCGTGAGCGAGAGCACCTGCGGCCAGGAGGTCACCACGCCTGTGTTGTTGCCCTCCGCTACCGCGTAGTACACCGACGGCGGCTTCTTATCATCTAGCAGACGCGCGCGCTTCGAACTGTCTGATGATGCAAACGCAGCTGTAGCACCCCCTCGGTCATCCGAGCGTACATGCTTTCGCGAAGGCTGCTGCTGAGCTACAGCGTAGCTGCTCGTGCTCGTCTGAGTCACTGTTCCATCGCCGCCGTCACCTGCGCTCGAGCCGTTGGCCGAGAGATACGCCTCGGCGTCCGAACGCGAGGGGAACTTCTTGAACTTGGCATCCGCGTAGCCCTTGACCAGCGCCTCCGCTTCGTCCCACGTGGAGAAAATGCCCTCGCGACGGCCCTTCGCCACCGCGTAGAAGCCCCCGCCGCGCGCCATGTTCGCAGCTAAGTCAATGACAGCAGCAAGCGTGCATCTGCTTGTAACCAAAATTATTTCACAGTTCGAGACCTGAAATGTAAAATTTTGAAATTTTCTGTCTCAAATATGAAAACATTGGAAAATTAGGTTATTTGCCTCATTATTTTTTGCACGCCTCATTTTTACACCTCACTGTTTTGTGCGCGCCTCATTTATCAGAAACTGTGTGTATGACTAGAAGCTCATTATCCAAAACTCCGACTCCCGCACCAACTTCGCGATGCGCGAAACGGCGACCTGCCTTCACTTTGTGAGGGAGGTCTCGATTGCCGCGGTTGCCCGTCAGCTTGGCATGAGTGTCAGCGCACTGGGCAAGCATCTGCTGGCCATGCGAGCTCAAGGATGACAGCCCAACACCCTCTTGGAGACGCTGTTCTTCTCCGAGGCGCCAATCCAGGCCATCCTGAAGTACCTGGAGAACGCTCGTTCGACCATCGAACTGTGCATCTATGATTGGCTCGTTCATACTGGAGTACCTTTGGCCACACGGGCAATGGTGAAAATGTCCAGATCCACCAGGGCGCGCCGGCTGGCCCGTACCAAGCGTGGTTCCACATGATGTGGCCACGCGAGCACGGCATCTTCATGGTGTAAGCTTCTCGCAATGTGGCCCAGCTCGCATAGCATTGTATTGCATTCGCATGTACGAAGCCTCAACCAGCAGCTCTTTGTAATCATTGTAATGAATGTTCTTTCATGTTGCTAGCGACTTGTAGAGTGGAGGCACTCATAGGCTATAGAGCGCAACAGATGCCTTGATGAGCTCGCTGGAACTCCGCGCTCTTCAGCACGAGCGGATCGTTCATGAGCACACACCGCTGTCCATGCTCTCGGTAGTAGTGTCTTCGGCGAGCCGCAGACGAACTTCCCACGCTGTTGCCGTACTTGATCGCCATGGTCGTCGCGCGCATGTCGTTGAGCACGCACTCCTTCATGGGCTGCACGACCGCGTGGCGCTTGGCACTCGCACTCGCACTCGCGCCCCAGTCGGTCTCATCGAAGAAATGGCTCATATCGCGCTGCTGGTTGCCGCAGCAACGTTCAATTGGACACCTAGCGGTTGCCAATCTCCGAATTCCAGTGCGGCGCGTTCTCGAAGCCGTTCTGGCCGTACTGGTAGTCCTGGATCGTCTGGCGGATCTCCGACTGCGTGTTCATCACAAAGGGACCGTACTGGGCCACTGGTTCGTTTAGTGGCTGGCCGCTGATCATAATGAACTCCAAACCGCTCTCATTGTCAGTCGTGATGTACACGCCGTCGCCGTTCTTCTCGAGCACGACGGCGTTGTGCGCTTCAATGTGCTCGCCTGCGTACAGTCCGGAGCCCGTGAGCGTGTGCAGGAACGCGTTGTGGCCCTCTGGGATAGTGTACTGAAGCTCAGCGCCCTGCTTCATGATGAAGTGCACGTAAGTCACAGGCGCCTCGGTCTCAATCGGTCCCTTCTTGCCAAAGACCTCGCCGGCAAACACGATCGCCTCGACTAGCTTGGACTCGTCGAACGCGTGCGGGACCGTCTCGCGGCTGATCTCCTGGTAACGCGGCTCCATGATCTTTCGTGACTTGGGCAAGTTGATCCAGAGCTGCAGACCGTGTGCCTTCTCTTCGCTCGCTGGCATTTCGGCGTGCACGATGCCCTTACCTGGCGTCATCCACTGGAGGTCACCTGGCCGAAGCTCGCCCTTGTTGCCCAAAAAGTCTTCATGGAGCATGTGACCCTTGGACGTCGGCAGCATGTACGTCACAGTCTCAAAGCCGCGGTGCGGGTGGTCTGGAAACCCACCGGGCAAGCCCGTGTTGAACTCGTCGAGCATCAGGAACGGATCAAAGTTGCGCAGCTCGTGCGTGCCAACCGATCGGCGCACCGTCGCACCGGCGCCCTCACCCTGTTCGCGTGCGAGAAACTTCTTCGCGACTTTCCGTGTGCTGAACGCGGGTGCTGGAGTGCTAGCTGCGGCAATCGTGCTCTCAGTGGAAGCCGCCTCTTGTGGTGGACTCTGCGGAGCAAGGCACATATCGCTGCTCGCGTCGCAGTTCTGTGGGGCAGGCGTCGCCTCGAGACTGAGCATGCCCTGCTGCAGCTGGAGCACACACAGTGCGCCGAGTACGAGGCGGGGCACAGTCAGGCGCATCTTGCGTTGTTGATGGTTCCTAAACTCATTCACACACATTGAGGATTCAGCGTCAATACCCAAGTTGTCCGTGGACACACACAGCGCAAGAGCGAGACGATGTTGCTGTCGCGTACCTGTTGAGGACTGGGTAAATTGTGGAATGAGCAGAGACGTCTCACGTTGTAAATGAGCACCAGCAGCTTGAAGGAGGCCTGCGGGGATTGCGGAAGTGCGGTCCAGATGCGCTCACCACCGGCCTCTTCGTCGTTCGAGCTGGCGCTTTCAAATTTGAGAACCCCGAGTATAGGTTCGTAATAGTAATTAACCATAATATCATGTGTATTTATAGTAATTACTCAATCTTATAAATGACTGATTACGGAATTTCGAGGTAATTACAATCTCACGACCGACCGAAATCGACCGACCAACTTTCAGTCAATTCGTGAGAACATGATAATTTTGATAGTTAAGGGCTTTTGAAATCATAATTCGTTAAAGTACGATTTTCCAAGT
>JAADXK010000716.1:0-16701 GCA_023337805.1 Globisporangium barbulae | reverse complement strand
TCGTGACCGCGCCTAATTTGACGTACACCTGGAGCAGCGCCGAGTCCTCGGTCTGGTCTTCTTTTGCGATACTGGGGTGATACACGTAGTAGATGCTCGATGTCTCTGGCTTTGTCGCAATGGTGACAAGAGGCTGCTTGTCGCCGTCCAGCAGCGTCTGGAGCTTGCCGTCTGGCCCAGTGCGGAAGAGCGCCTTGCGGCTCACATGGTCCTTGTATACGAGGTTCTTGGACGAGTCGACGATCTCCTTGAACTTGACGCGCGTCACCTCGTTGGGTCGCACGAAGCGCGCATCGATCGCGACAAGCGGTTGAGCCAGTGCAGTGAGCTCGACGTCCGCGTACGGGCCTTGGGGGGCAGAGCTCGAGTTGCCCATGGCAAGATGAGTGCGTGGCTTCTGTTCTCGAGCACAATATGCCAAGTGAGCTGCTCCTTGCACCTTTTGAGCTGCTGAGATTTGGAGCCATGCACAAATTACTCCTTTCGATTTGATTGCAGTACGTAGCAAGTGTACCTACTTTACTGGCGTTTGATTCGCTCACAGCGGCGATACCAACAAGTGAGCAGATGGCGAAATGGCTGGAAGTGCGACCCTTTTGCAGTTGACGCGCTCGCGCTTGCGTTACTTGTGATGCAGCTGTCGTGGACCGCTTGATAAATCTATTCTGCTTGGTGGTGGCGTGCGATGGAACTGATGGTCATCACTCGCAAGTTGCTACGAGGAGCTAAAGATTCGTTGAAACGAACACCAAGTTGAAGAACAACACTCGCGGCTCGACGGACACGTCCTCGGCGCCGCCACCTATGTTGAGGCTGTTGTGTTCCTATGTAAAGCTGAAGCAACTTGACGGAGACTGAGATGCATCAGAGACAGGAAGTTGGAGAATGAATGAAATTGACTTGCAAAAATATCAAAAGCATGCACGCCTCAGCAGTCGGTAGGCTACATACAAGCATGACTTGCTTGAGGACTTGTGCAGCTTGCAAGTGTAGATCTGCATGAACACCACAACATTGCAGCAAAGGATTAGTGTGAGCACATACAGCAGGAAGTGTCGTGTGCAGCAGCATTTACAGAGTACTGCGTTGCTGTTTTGGGCCGCATGAGCTGGACAGCTCATGTTCTTTTAGCTAAAGCTTTCTTCAGACTTAGATATATAAATTGGTAGAGTTTATCTAGTACAATGGAGAGCTTCTAATTTTATATAAAAATATTTATGTGTCTCATAGTGCTTTCCATAATAATGTGTCTCTTACATGCCTAGTATTTAAATAGCAAAGTAGTACTGTAGCTCACAATAGATGACGCACTTGCTTTCACTATACCGGCCATCTTTTTCGTCGACTTGGAGAAAATCGACCATGGTATAGTGGAACCAAGTGAAACGTCTATCGTGAACTTCAGTACACATACTCTACAGCAACCGACACAACACTTTGATGTGCGAGACGGTATACCAATTGTGACAGTCAAAAGGTCATTGGTGACGCGAAGAGCTGCCCCAATCTCGACCTTCAGACAAGCAACAGCAGAACTCGAGCGATGGCGGGGCAGAGTCGCGCGGCGCAACGACGCGAGAAGAACAAGAAGAAGACGCCAACGGCACCTGTCACCACTGGCGCCAAGCAGCAGCAGGGCAAGCCACAGCAACAGAAGGCGAGCGCCTACGACAGCGGCAGCGACAGCGACGACGAACAGTTTGGCGATGTGGCGCTCGCGGGCGTAATCCCGCTCAAGTCGCTTGAGGACTCGGAGGTGCGCGACTTTGTGTCTGAGCTGGAGCAGAACGCCGCCGTGGCGAGCAAGAAGGCGAGCAAGCGCACGCGCGCCGAGATCGCGCAGCACGAGATCGACAAGAAGAAGAAGCGCTACCGCGAGGACAAGGCGCAGAAGATCGTCTGGCGCAAGTTCGACCGCGAGAACCGCACGTTCGAGCAGTACTACCAGGAACTCCTGCAGCTGTCGGCGGGCGAGTGGGAGCTCTTCGTCGCGAGTCTGAAGGAGCCTATGCCGGTGCACGTCCGCGTGAACGGTGCGTAGCAGAAGTACACCTGCAGTCGCTGTCGTAGACAAGTAGATTCTGACATTTTCATTCGGTTGCTTGCTTGTCTGTACAGGAAACTACAAGAGCTTGGCTGAGATCGTGACGGGTACGCTGGAGACGGACTTTGACATGAGCGACCGCACGGTGAAGCTCGCGTCGGGTGACGAGCAGAAAGTCGAGTTCGCGCCAGTGCCGTGGACAGAGGACAAGACGATCTGGAAGGTTTGTTCCTGCTAATTATTTCTGCCTTGGCCTGCGTTGACGCAGAGCCAAACCTTACCACTGTGTTGAATTTGCTTTGTGTTCAGCTCACGATTGACAGCAAGAGCTTCCGCAAGTCGGAGCCGCTGAAGGACCTGAGCGACTACTTCCGCGCGCAGTGCCACCTGGGCCTGCTGCTGCGTCAAGAGCCGTCCACCAGCATCATCCCAGCGTTCCTCCAGGTGGCGCCCGGCGACCGCGTGCTGGACTTGTGCGGCGGAGGCGAGCACCGCGCGCCCATGATCATCGAGGCGTTGAGTGCGACGTCCGAGTTCGAAACGCAGAAGCCGGGTCTGCTGGTCGTGAACGAGCGGGACGCGAGTGCGGCGAGCAATGCACACCGCGCCCTCACGCGCACGCTGGCGCTTTCGCGCGAAGTGGTGGTGACGGCGCACAAGGCGCTCGAGTTCCCGCAGCCGCACGATTACGACGGTCGCGACACGCACAAGGCGCTCTTCGATCGCGTCGTCTGCTCGGCGCCGTGCTCGGGCGACGGACTAATTCGCAAGATCCCAGAGCGCTGGCGCACGTGGAGTCCTTCAGGTGCGTTCAAGTTCCACGGCAGCCAAGTGGCGCTGGCGCAAAAGGCGCTGTCGATGGCTAAGATCGGCGGTTTGGTCGTCTACTGCACGCGGTCGTTCAACCCGATTGAGAACGAGGCGGTCGTTGCTGAGCTGCTGCGCAGTGGGGACGGCGCGTACGAGCTCGTGGACGTGTCGGCTATTTATCCAGAGCTCAAGCGCTCCAGTGGCTGCACGTCGTGGAAGGTTCTCGACGAAGACATGGAGACCGTGGCGTCCTGGGACGACGCGTCCGATGACCAGAAGCGCTCTTTGCGCGCAACCATGTGGCCGCCAACGGCCGCTGAGGGCAAGAAGATGCACCTGGATCGCTGCATGCGCATCCTGCCGCACCAGAACGACACGCATGGGCTCTTCGTCGCGGTCATCAAGAAGCGCAAGCAGGTCGCGGCGCCACTCGCGGGGCCAGCGATCCCAGAGACTTCGTCAGGGACTTCCAAGCAGGAGAAGAAGAAGCTCAAGGTCGCCAAGAAGGTGCACGGCAGCTTCTCCGCCATCGAGGAGAAGAACCTCAAGGCCATCCGCGCGTTCTACGGCCTCTCAAAGGAGCTCATGCGTCCACACTTCATGGAGCGCAGCGGTTTTGCGAAGGACAAATCTGTCCATCTCGTGACGCCAAGCGTGTCCACTTTCCTGGATGACGACTACAAGGGACGACTTTCAGTGTACAAGGCCGGCGTTGAGGTACTGCGCCGCACAAGCGCGGGCTATGACCTCTTTGATGAGGGTGCGCGTGCGCTGCTGCCGTTCCTCTCGCGCCGCGTGATCCAGCTGCAGATGGGCGAGTTCTCAACGCTGCTGGCGACCAAGGAGTCGTGGCTCAAGAACGCGAGCGACGCCGTGCGCGACGAGCTGCTCGAGATGCAGGACGGTAGCCTCTGCGTCGTACTCGACGACATGGAGCCCGCGCAGACGGCGGACCAGGACATCGTGCTGGTGGCCACCAAGCGCCATAGCTCGTACTCGCTCGCGTCCACGTCGTCTGCGCTCGCGCGCGTCAAGATGCTCATCTCGGAGCTCAACACGGGCGACGAGGATGACGACGGCTATGACTCGTTCGAGTACGAGGACTAGAGCATTCATGTGCAATGAGGCTTAGCGACCTCTTCGTGGAGCTAAGGTTAAAACGATACATAGAGCCACCATTTTCACATTACACGTGTTAGTCATCTTGGTACTAAAGACTTGCGTCCACCTCGGGACGACAACCATACTGCCAGAGGACGCCGTTTGTCAACTCGTGGAGTCGGATGGGCATGAGAGGACGCTGTGAGTCAGATCGACAGATGGACACATGGCGAACTAACGCGCGGCTATGAATGGATATCATCACTGTGTGGCTTTCTATTGTTCCCTGGTTTCTCTTTAGACTACAAATTTCTTATCGCTTTTCTTCTCATGCGCCCGCCGACTTCTCTTCTGCTTCTGCTGCTTTCTGCTGGTGGCTGCGGAGGATTCTTCTCTCTTCTCTTTCAATTTCACAATCTCATTTACACTTGGGAAATAAAAACAAATGCGCTTGGCAGTAATGTATGCATGGCGTGCGTACCGTCTCATCTGGAAACCACGCCGCCGCCCTTGGTCACGTAGTGACTCGTGTGGCCCGAGGCGCTCAGCAGGCAGCTCAGCGCTGACGGCGCGAACTTGGTCGGCCGGTGGTACTTGAGTGCGTAAAACGAGTCCTCAAAGACCGCGACGACCTTGGAGAACGCAAAGCTGCTCGCGCTCACGTTGCGATCCGGGTGGATCGGGTCCTCAATCACGAGCGCCGGTTTTCCAATCTCCGAGCCGTGGTCCGCGAGCCGATAGATGTACCCACCGTCGCGGATCGAGATGCCGTTCTTGCGGTAGTCGAAGATGATCCCGAAGAACTCGAGCAGCATCATCGTGTGCTCGCCCAGGCACACACACCGCTGCTGTGCTAGCGGCAGCTGCTGCTGCTTGCTGCTCTCGTCGTCGCTGTCGGCCGCCGAGCTGCTGCTGCACGACGACGACGAGTCTTCAGTGTCGGCATTGCTACTCGTGACGCTTGCCGAGTCTATAGAGTGAGTATCAGGATTGCTGGTTGATACTGAAGTATTACTACTGGAGGTGGAACCAGTAGTGGCTGTTGATACTTTAGTTGCAGACGACTTCGAGCCGGCAGCCGCTGCGACGGCCGCAGCGTAGCTTGATGGCGGCGCCGGGGCGACAGCTGGCGTGCTGTTGTTGCTCTGCTTGGCTCGAGACGAGTCGTCCTCCGATACTTTCACGATACCGGCGGCCACTGCGGCGTAACTGAAGCGCTGCACTAGACTGGTATCAGACACGCCATTGCTGGTATCGCTGGTACTTTTGCCTCCAGTCTCTGATGCTAGTCGCTTCAAGCTCTTCGGTCGCGACACGATCGCGGCGTACGAGGATGTCGGCGTGATCGTCGCACTGCCACCTCCAGCTTTCACTGGCGAACCAACTTCCGGAGTGCTCTTACCAGTCGAACCCTTCGTCGGGGATCCTGATACTTTAGTATCAGCCGATGCCAAGCGCGCTGCCTCGGCCGCAAGTGCCGATGGTGCTGGCGGCAATGAGCCCGACGCGTAGATAGAGGCCGCCAGGAAACAGCGCTCGCCATTTCGCCAGAGCTGCGCGAAGTGGATGATCATAAGCACGATCGAGTACGAGCTCAGGCCGCCCGTGTACGCGTCGTTCAGGTCGCGCTCGCGCAGCAGCTGTTTAAAGACGACGGCGAGCGGGTAGAGCTCCGGGAGTTCGTCGGCGTACCGCTTGATGAGGTCGCGCGCGATGAGGCCGCTGTGAGTGGCCGATGACTCAAAAGTGATGTCGATGGGAACGCGCGTGTCGGCGCTCACGAGCTTCAGCACGGGGATCTTGGCTGTGTCGAGCAGCACAAGCGAGTGCACCCACTTCTGCGCCTCGAGCGCCTTAGCGAGGCGGCGCAGGTTCTTCACGGTGACCACCGCATCGTTCACCTCCACCACGTCCTGTAGAAAACACAGGCACATACACGCGGTTAGACCCTCATACTATACACTAGACAACAGACGGACACGCACCAGAATCACGAGGTCGACGTCGCTGCTGGGGAGCCAGATGCCCGTCGAGTACGAGCCAAACGTCTCGACGTTTGAGCGCGGCCAGAGCGACTGCACGCACGTGCGCACGTTCGTAATCATAAGCTCAATGTGCACGGCCATGTCCTCCACGGTGCTGCGCGTGTACTGCGCGTACTCGAGGATCTCGGTGTGTAACCTCTCAGTGACCGAGTGCGTGGCCGACTCCTTGCGGAAGTGGCCCCAGCTCAACTGGTGCTGCTTGGACGAGGACGCGCCGCTCGGCGCTAAGAAGAGCGAGTGGTTTCGGCTCTTGAGACTGTCGGGGTCCAGCATCTGCTCGCCGCTGCGCTGCTGCTGCTTAGTCGTCGTGTTGGAAGCTGAGGTCGCTGTGCTAGGTGACGTTGCGGCTGGTCCCGTCACGTCCTTTGAGCTCTTCTTTTTCTTCTTCGACGAAGCCTCTGGCTGCTGCTGCTGCTTGCCCGCGTCTGTGGATTTCACATATAGTAGACATATGCCCTATGTCAGTCATTGTCCCCGCTACTAATAAGCAAATAACGCAAGCAGATCACATAGCGCACTCTTCTTGCTGGTGCTGACGGCAGCAGCGGGGGTCGAAGCCTTCTTCGTCATCTGTGGCTGCGACGGGGCGGTACCAGTACCGGTAGCGAGCGCCTGCTGCTTGCTGCTGCTTGGCTGCTGCTTGTTGCTGCTGGGCTTGGAAGGGGGCGCCTGCACCTGCGCCTTCTTCGTCTTCCTCGCCTGCTCGTCGCCCTTGCTCGGGGGCGGCGCCGCCACCTGCCGCCGGTGGTGGTCCACCACGATCGCGGCGTCGCGGCTCTTCATATCGGATGCTGATGCTAATCGACTGTTGCTGGTGGACGAATGAACGGGTGGTGAATGCCTGAATGGCTGACTGACTGGGGATCGCCCGCTCGCTCTGTGTGGAATGCTCGCTTTCCCACAGAGCGATGATGGAGCTTTTTGGCTCAGTCTGTGCTAGAAATGGATGGAGAAGCGCATCAGAAAAGAGACTTGAACGCCCAGTCCTTAACAACCAAGTCTAAACACCCGTTAACATTCACTTTGATCCTTGTTCTTTTTTTAGCGCAGACTACTGGGAGAACTCGAGTAAGTGCGAGTGACTTGTCTATGGTTCCCCATCTGCTTTTACTGTGAGTAGGTCTGTCAGCAAATTCTAATTTGTGCTTTACAAATAGCTCCAATTTACTAGAATCTTAATATAAGACACATTTCTCAGGATTTAGATGAGAAATGATGTTTCTGATGTCTAGACTGTGCTTGCTAGTAAAATATGGAATCCTCTACAACTTCGAGTAAAAGCACGAGAGTTGGACAGCCGAAAACGGAATCAGTTCAACAATGAATGTAAAAAGCAATGTATCATTTTATACATTTCATGCACTAAGACATTCCAAATAAACATCTCAAAAAATAGTAATCAAGTATCAAATCAGCAAGTATATAGCTCTGGCTTTATCCACTAAAGTCCGAGTCCAAAATAAAGAAGCAGTCCAGGGTTGGTGGTCTGGTGCAGCTTTTTGGATTGCATCCACGGACGGCAACACGCAGAAAGCTACGAGAGTGCGCAATTCTCTCCACTCGCGCACCGCCGCTCTCTCTCCATCAGCAGCGTCGCTCCCTTGTCAGCCCGTCCGAGTGCTTCCGGCCACTAGTACCACACGCACGGCTCCTTGCTGATTGCGTCACTCTCCCTTCCTTGCTAGCGGCAACGCACGGCTTGGATCTCCAGGGGACGTGATCCGAGGAAGAGACCAGCCATCATCATCGATTTTGAAGCTCTTCGACGTCTCCTTCTTCTCAGCTGCGACAACGACACTGCACACATGATGACGCCCGATCTGCTCGTGGACCTCGCGCTGCTCTCGTCGCTGAGCGTGCTCGTGCACTACTTCTTCGGGCTTTACGGCGTCATCGCGGCCGTCGCGGGGGTTTCGCTGCTCGAGCACGGCGCGGAGATCGCGGCGGCGGCGCTCGATAAGGTCTCCTGTTGTGGTGGTTCGAAGAGCGAGATCGCAAAGAAGGCGGTCAACTCGATCCGCAGGCGGCGACCCACGCGCACCCGCGGTGCAAATGGTGAGGATGCAGCATGGCGCAACAATGATAATGAAGATGAGAGCGACCGAGAACAGGCTGCTGGTGTTAATGATGACGATGAAGACGACGAGACAGGAGATGGCGACCCGCGTGTACTTCTGGAGCAGTTCTCGACTGTGACGTCAGACGACTACGAGAGGGAGCTGCTCGATCGCACCACTGACGACGTCGTGTCGGAAGACAGCACGCAGTCCTCAGACGATCTCACTTCTCGTCTGGTGATTCGAGACATTGGCAGCTGCTATACGGCTGATGACACTGTCAATGCAGCCGACCGACAGCAGCAGAATACTGATATTAGCAGAGGCGACCAAACTGACGATCAGCGACAGAACATGAACAACAGCCTCATGCAGATGAACTCGCGCGAGCCGATCGCGTTCGAGACTGAGCTCTTCAAGGGCCACGTGTACTTCCTCGTGCGCACAAGACCCGAGGACCCGCACTGGTCGCGGCTCTTCTCCGGCCGCCGGCGCATGTTCTGGATCCAAGTGCAGGGTCAGTTCAAGCGCGCGCCGCGCGGGATCGTGTACCTGGGCGGCGAGCTGCCGGCGCAGATCTCGCCAGGTATCTTCACGCGCAGCATCGCGCACGTAATCATGGGCATCATTCAGCAGCTGGTGGGCAGCGTGAACTTCAGTTTTGGTGACGCGAGCAACGAGGTGCTGCCGTCGATCGCACTGCCACTCTACCAGTCGGCCGACCAGCTCATTGTGACGCCTGCGGGTGAGCAGCCGCCGCCACTGGGGGAACGGGACTTTGGCGAAAGTGATGCGGCGCGCCGACTGCGGCGCCAGACGCCCGTGGGCAGCGAGACGTACGTCGTGGGCGACACGTACTCGTTCGACTTTCACACGATGTATGTAGACCTGACTCACTGGCGCACGGCGAACTTACCTGGGCTAAGCGAGATGGAGCTGAGCACTTTTTTCGACTCGTTGCCGTTGCGCATGGTGGCCTACGACGTCTGCGCGACGCCCTCGGAGAGGCATCTACAGACGCAGAAGGACTATCTCTTCAAGTTTGAAGTCAAGTACGATCGACGAGGGCGCCACAGCAGCAGAAACAGTGGCGTAGGAGACGACGCCATTCGGACACAGCGGCGTAGAGAGACTTCGCTGCTACTGGAACGCGCCGAGAGTTTAAACAGCGAGGACACCGTGTCGGTGCCCGAGGGCGTGGCGCTGAGCACGGACGGCAGCGGCGGCATGAGCACCGTGGTGAGCGAAGCAAGCTCCTTTGACGACCAGACGCTCGTGCTCGATGAAGTGTTGTTTTTGAACCAGGAGAACGCGCGGCGGATGGCGAAACTCTCGTTCGCGTACCTCTGTTGGCTCGAAGAAGTGGACATCGCGTCGGGCATCCGTCGCGTGCATTACGTGTTCGCAGTCAAGCGGAACAGAGGAGTGATGGAACCAGAACCCGGCAATGTGGTTCCGAATCAGTATCAGCTTGCAGTGGTGAGTGCGTACGCGCTCCGCGTGCTGCTGTTGGGCCACTCGAGCTCCCACAAGCGGAAGAAACAGAGCCAAGCTCTGAAACGCATAAACTCTATGGGTACAAGTGCAACTGGTGAGGACGCCAGTGAGCTGCAGCTGCTGAGCTCACTGCGCTTCCACAGCCAGTCACGCATCGGCAGCTACAGCACGATCGGTGACGAAGCGTTCGCCGTCGCGCAGTGTCTCGAGAGCCTCGTGAGCCAGAAGACCAAGTCATTTGTAGGTCGTGAGGACGACGAAGGCGATGAGTCGGTCGACAATGAGTCCAGCGATCTTGTAGCGCCTCTCGCATCCCATTTGGCCGCTGACGACGACGCAGCGTTCCTCTCGTCGCTGTACCAGTGTCTGACGCAGCGCACCCAACTGCAGGCGCCACAGAGCACGAACACGAGCTGCTCGCCGTCCAGGCTGGGCGTGAACCTGAGCAAGCGCGAGCGCGAGGACATGCGCGTGGTCTTTGAAGGTGTTGTGTACCGGTACCATTCCGAGTCACTGTTGCGCCAGGAGGTGCTGTTCGTCACGCCCGACGAGCTGCTCTTCTACCGGTCATACTCGGCCTCAGCTGAGAAGCGCGTCGCGTGCGGCCGCGTGATCGGCGTGCAGGCCATCAAGCTGCCCGCAGGTGGCGATGGAGTAGTGGATGTGGACGAGCGGTGCGCGTTCGTGTTCCAGGTCAGCACGTTCGCCGAGGAGATCGTGCTGTGCGTGGGCACGGAGCACGCGCGCAACACGTGGATGCGCGTGCTGGTGCAGCACTGCCAGCCCCAGGAGAACTTTGACAAATCCCTGCGCAGCGAGCAGATGCACATCTGCTACGCGTCGAGCAAGCCGCTCAAGCCTGCGGGTCGCATCAACCTGAACGCGCGCTCCTTGTTCCCACGACGCCAGCCAACTGAAGACTCGCGTCAAGAACAAGTCACAACAGCAACAACAGCCGACGACGAAGCGCTGCAGGTGGTCAAGAAGGCGCTGAGACTCGCGCTGCAGATCCACGGCCGCCTCGGCGAGCACGTGACGGTCGTCGAGACGCTTGAGTTCTTAAATGCGGCCAGTGCGCTGCGCGCCGTGGACCTGGACGCAGTGCAGCGCGAGCTGAGCCACGAGGCCAAGCTGGCGTTCTTTCTGAACTTGTACCATGTTGTGCTCGCGCACGCGATGATCTCGCACGGGTTCCCGCGCGGCAAGAGCCAGTGGGACTTTTTCCTCACGCACATGTGCTACAGCGTGGGCTTGCGCGGCGACCAACAAGTGAGCTTGTCGCTCGCGGACATTGAGCACGTGCTCCTGCGCAACCGCATGGCGCAGGCCGACCTGCCGCACCTGAGCTTCAGCAACTTTCTGCACAGCAACAACCTGCACATGGCAAGGTTGCGGGGCTTGGGCCTTGCGCATCCGGACTTTCGACTCATCTTTGCGCTCACGATGAACCAACAAGAGCAGCAAGGACAAGGAGATGAGACCAGCAACGGTGTGGTGGTCTATGAGCCCGAGCTTGTGCACGACCAGCTGAACGCCGTCGCCCAGAGCGCCTTGCGCGACGTTGCAGTCGAAACAGCGAATCGCAAGACGACCAAGCTGCTGCTGCCGCGCGTGTGCGAGTGGTACCGACTGGACTTTGGCGGCGGCGGCTCGCCGCTCCACTGCGTGCGCAAGCTGCTGGGCTTTCTGGACGAAGAGCTGCAGCAGCGCGTGCTCGACGCGCTCGAGGACCCGCTCGCCACGCGCGTCAAGTTCCATTCGTTCAAGTACGCGCCCAAGGCGAGGCTGCAGCAAGTCGAGTTGCATGAAGGCCGCTTGCGGCCGGTGGCAGCAACACTTGCGCCAACAGCCCAGTGAGTCAAGCAAACAAGCGCAAGCAAGCAACGTATCCAAGAACAACATCGTGGCTGCTCGTATATTTATTTCGCCCACAAATTTTGTGTGCAGTTGACGCCGCCCTCGGTCGTCTCGTGTCTTTGTCGCCACTCAACTCTGCAAAACTGCTTGTCTCTTGCTCTCTATTTACAATGCTTGCACCAACGGGCCACACGCGCTTGTTTGCGTCGCTGGAACTCTCTGGTTTTCTCTTACACCTCTTCCCATTCTCCTGCAACGCGACGCGGTCGGCCGTTCATTGCTCGCCTTCCATCCATTTGCACTCTGCTTCCACGCGTGATTCCGTGCATTAGAGGTGTCGCGTACCCATAACGCGCATTAGGGATGGCCGGGTTGTGGGCTTTGACAAACAGCAGCTAGATAGGAGAAGTTCGTTCATAAATTGCCTTCCCCCACACACGCATCTCTTAGATCGACGACTTGGATGGCGATGACGGCGGTGGCGGCGTGGGGGCAGATGACTCGTTGTGGTTGTCGGCCGTGATCGACTCGATCATCTTGACGATCCGCTCATTCTTGGCCTTCTGGTAGCGCTCTTCAATGATCTTGAAGTGGTGGCAATCGCGATCCGCACTGCAACAATCACAATGTCAATGCACACATACGCAAAGCAGAGTTGTCAGCAAGCAGCACAAACAACAACTTGCGTGCCACAAACCAACTTGAGTCTACGTACTTGTTGTACGGAGGGACCATTATATCCAGCAGTGCACAGCCGTTCTCGGACGCAGCGTGGATCTGGTGCAGATTAAACCGCCGAGGGTCAAGCCACATCGTGGACTCGGCCACGTACGCACCCTCGCGACTCATGCGAGCCCACTTGACCTTCGGGTCCGAGCCGACAATGCTGCAGAACAGAGAGATACGACGATGAAGATGAATGTGAGCGAGCGAGTTGAGCGACAAGGAGAGCACACAACAACGTCCACAAGCGACGTACTCTGTGCTCTCTGCTGACACCACTTCTGCCGAGTCTTCTCCGAGCTCGTGCGGCGACACCAGGTCGTAGGACCGAATGTTCACGGATCCATAGAGACTGCATACAACAACAGGAACACACAAACAACATCAGAATCAGCAAGCCCAAACAACAGCCAGCTAACCAAACTCTCGAAAGCCTTACATTCTCGTGACGACGCTCATGCCCGGGTGGTTGTGCAGCGGGATGTGCGAGTTGGGCGGCATGAAGAAGATTCTAAACACACACAGAGAATAACAGGAAACAAGTTAGTCAGTCAGTTAGTTTCACCCTCTTCCTGCCACCAACAGCATCACCACACACAAGAACGTACCCAATGTCGATCGTGTCCGACTCCCAGAGCTTCCAGTAGTGCACGTCGTTCATGGTCTGTGCGACCTGCGGCGTGGGTACGTGGATGCCGAAGTGGTCGGGCACCATCATGTTCGCGAGCGAGATCACGGGCGAGAGCATGATCTCGATCTGCTTGAGCGAGAGCTTCGTGTTCGGAAAGTTGCCGCGCTCGATGCCGAGCACGTGCAGCGTCTGGTGGTGTGTGTAGAGCAGGCGGTGCACCCAGAGCTGCACGCCTGACAGGCCCGAGAGCGTCTGCTCCTCGACCTTGAGCGCCAGCAGGTCCACCTCAGTCTGTGGTCTGCCGTCATTCTCGTCATTGGCATCGCCATCGCCGTCCTCCTGGGGCTGTTGGGACTGTTGTGATTGCTGCTGTTGCCGGAGATTTCGTCGCCGACTGCTCTTCATGCCGTTGCTGGACGTCACTGGGGACGCCACATCCTGTGACGGGACGACTGGTCCAATGACCACGAGTGTCTGGCTGCTATTGCTGCTGTCGCTTGTGGCGTCGCCGCTGCTCTCGCTGCTGCTGCTGCTGCTGGTAGTTCTGACTGCTGTGGTGCCATTGAACGTTGGCTGCGTGTTGGCGATCTTCTGTGGCCGCGGGTTGCCGTCCAGGTCGAAGTCGGTCTCGGCAAGGCTGTTGCGGATCGAGCGCGGGCTGATGATCGGGCTGCCGTTGCACTTGAAGACTTGGTGCGGGTCGCCCACGATACCTGCGCTCGCCTCGCTCGACGGCACGTCGATCTGGATCTTCTTGGTCTCCTTGCGGCGCGGCATGCTGCGTGTGTAACTGTGGTGCCGTGTGACGGTGATCAGGCGGTGGCGGTGCTGCGGGTGGAACTGTGGCCTGTGCTGCTGGGGCTTGATCTGCGGCTGTGGCTTGGAGAAATTGAACTCGGCCTTGTAATCTACGCGCTCGTCCTCCTCGATTTCGTCGCTGCTGCTGTTGTTGTTGTGGCCACTGGCACTGGGCTTGTGGTACGGATGGTACGACTGGTGGTGGCTGTGGTGATGCGATGTGCTGCTGCTTCGCGCGGCGGCAGTGGCTGTGGTGGGCGATGCAGTGGCTGCGGCGGCCGCGAGAGTCGCGAGGCTGGCGAAGAGCGAGACTTGCGGGACGGCAAGCGCAAGTTGATGCTGTTGTTGTTCCTGCTGCTGGTGGTGGTGTTGTCGAGGGCCTATGTGTGTCGCAAATGGAGAAGAAGCACGTGCGTGTGTGAGTCTCTTTCTACCGAAGACCGCTGCTGATGCATTCGCGCGGCTGGATCCGCTCTTGACCATGTCCAACCAGCCCCCTCGTGGGCATCGAGCGCGCATGTGCGCTCCTCGCTTGCAGTCTAGTGCGCTCGTTTGGAGCGCGCAAGCGCAAATGCACGCAACGAGAGAAGCGAGGGGAACAAGCAAGCGAACAAGTTCCACGCAAATAATCAAGCAAGCAAGCGCAAGCAACAACAAACCAGAGAAAGCAAGCACTTGCGCGCGTGCGCTTGCAGTGAAGTGCGCGTGTGCTTGCAAAACACAGTAGTGCGCATTCTCGTACCTTCCGTTTCTCTAACAGCAGGCGTAATGAGCGGGCGACAGTCGCATAAACACACTGCACGCGTGTAAAACAATCGCCTGCAAGAAAACAAAACAAAATACACTGCTGTCTGTTTGTTTGGCTCGCTCGCTCGCTTGCTGGTCACACAAGCAAAGGAAACAAGCGAGCCACCGAGCCACGCGTGTGACCTAGCACGTTTCTCCACATCAGCCACATTACACGGCAGCTTCGTGGAATTCGAATTGAAAGCGACACTGTAGTAGACATTTTCCACTTTCTAGCTATTTCGATACCTCGACGTCTCAGGTACGCTTAAGAATATTCTCGTCCAAGTCGAGTGGCTGAATGGATTTTTTCTACACTCACACCTTGTCCGCCCACGACAAAACTAAATTTTCACAACCACTCTACCTCCGTATTTAAATGATTCGAACTTTTCAGAATGATGATTGGATTTTAAACGTTGGGACATTTAAGAATGATGGTAAGGACTGTATCTGTTTCAAGAGGGTATTCAGTTTGATAACACAAAACCTCACATTTCCATTAAAATTATTGAATTAATTTTGTTGCCTCACTGTACCTTTGGGTTATGAGCCCAACACGCTTCCACTGCGCCAAAGTGCTAGCTCATTGTTGCCTCACTGTACACAGCTGGATCGCGCATGAGAAGATTTGGAAGCTGCTACTTTTGCGCAGCATTTGCTTACCATGTGCGGCAGCTTGTAGTCATTGCCACCTTTGCAGCGAAGGCAGCACTCCA
Organism: Globisporangium barbulae; assembly: GCA_023337805.1. NCBI lineage: Eukaryota > Oomycota > Peronosporomycetes > Pythiales > Pythiaceae > Globisporangium > Globisporangium barbulae. Next base: position 1,633 of record JAADXK010000716.1, on the reverse strand, counting down.
TACCTTGTAGTGATGAAAATATCATCTAGCTTCTCGCTCTAGATTCCTAAACGAGTCTTCAACGGCCTTTATGAGTATTTTAATGTTGAGAATGACGTTTTCGTACTATAGCCTCTGTATCGCAGCAAAGTAGCCTAGATCTAACACGTTGACATCAGGTGGGTTTGGCGGCTGACAAACAACTCGAATGTACCAGCCGCCTTCTCTTCCAGCCACCAGAATGTTTGGGTCCTCGACGAGGTCGTGTGGTGTGGGGTTGTCTTGCTGGATCAGGATCGGCCGTCCGCGATCCCGCACTGGCCACTTTGCTTTGATTGCGGAGAAGGCGAACTTTAACATAAAATCCTTGTACACGACTCGGTTCACAGTGCCGATGTTTTTCGCGGTCACCACTCCTCTCGGCCTGTTCTTACTTGCTCACTGCGTAATGCACTACTCCGTGAATGGCCATAGCCCCAGCATTTCGTCAAAGTTGGTCACTCTGTGAGGATCGTACCTAAATCACATTGGAGAAACAAAATATAAGAAAGAATATCAGAATTGAGTTTCACAGGAATTTCATTTCGACAGCATATTGCTAATGAGAGGGATACCTGGGTGGGCAACTGCACAAAGAAACGTGACCCTCTGGATGAAGCGCACTGCGGAGGCTGCACTTCGGTGGCTCTTCGTCGGGAAGTAGGTAGTAGGAGCGCGTACTTGAGCCGCGGTGAAACCACTTCTCGTCGACGTGCGCCATGTGGTACATGGGGCTGAAGGGGTGTCCTTCTTGCCCGCCGCACTGCTGTTGCTCGTCGTCAATGAACGACAGCGCGTACGAGATCCGTTGAAGCATGTTTTCCGCCGAGAGGGCAGGGTCGATGGTCGTTGTCTGACGCTTCACGTTGCCATCAGCGAGCAGCCGCTGGACGACGCTCGTAGACACACCAATAGCGCTCGCTGTCGTCCAGATCTTGGTCCATTGTTGACCCGGAACCGTTCGCAGCTTCTCCCGCAAGTCTGCTCTGTCGATCGGCTTTTGTCCTGATTTCTGCTTGATGTGGCTTGTGGCATCCCCTACAGCGTTCCCAGCGGCCATAGACGCCTGAAACCGTTTCCACACTCGCTCGCCTGTGCCTGTGAACATTTTAGGTAGAAGCAATGGAGGTGAAGGAGCCGTGGGGCTCAACTCCATCGGTACTTCCCCGCAAGACGTCTTGATAATCGCACGGCGAGCTGGCTCGTCCAGGCTGCTCGTGGTGCTTACAGCGTGTGCTGTCCATGCGTTGTGTGCGCTGGGCAGATGAAAGTAGAAATGAGTGGATGAAGCAGCGTACATTTGTGGCTATTGAAACTTGTGGTTTGCTTTTTTGTGAGCAAAAAATATTAGCCAATAGCCAAAAAAAATCGCGTCATTTTAAGCCAATTAGATCCCGAAAATCTTACTATTGGCTAAAATACAACCTGAACTCAAATGTCCCTATCATTAAAATACGAAGGTAGTACACTCCGTACCAAGTCTTTTCGCACACTACCTTTTTGCTCATATCCCCGTCAGTTTTTGGAATTGACGCGTGCTGTTTGGATATGTGTTTCCTATTACATAGCTGAACGTCCCCAATGCGCAAAACCGCACTAAAAAGCCTTCTTTTAG
>JAADXK010000715.1:0-16711 GCA_023337805.1 Globisporangium barbulae | reverse complement strand
CAGTGGCGTTGGCACACTTGTCGGTGGGTACATCTATGAGAACTTTGGCGCTCGGGCCATGTAGAGAGTTGCGAGTTTCGGTGTTGTACCACTCGCGCTCGTCCTCGCCACAGTGTTTGCATCCATTGCGCAGCACTACACCGGTCAAAGTCCGCCACGGAAGCACAGCGTCAGCGCCAACGGCCATGAGAACCTGGTCATCATGACAGGTGAGCACGAAGCAGCTACGGCACCTCTGGTGGAAAGCCTGTCCAGAAAATGGCCGAGCTTGTCTGACGAAGAGGTGAAAGATGTGTGTGTCCTAAATGATGAGCGAACGTCAGCTTTGTCAATCAATTGATATGGGATTGCGTTTGATAAACGAAAATCACAGTCGGCACGTATTCATGATGCAAAGCGTTGCAAAAGATATCACTTTCTCATTTGCTTCTGCAGTCTCTCTTTCTCTCTTAACGCAAGTTCCCAGCGGATGCTTCGGCCCAGGCTCTCGAAAGCTCTGACCTAGTACTTCTTCTTGGACGCGATCAAGGTCTTGGCGCGTTCTTGAGTGCGACGCGCGACTGCTTCTTGGGCGGCTTTGCGCGCTTCCTCCAGCGACGTCTTGGGGCCCTTATCAGGCGTCGTTTTCGCCTTCGTCGGTCCACGGTGTGCCTTCTTGGGTCCTTTGCCTGCCATTTCAGATGAGAATGAGAGATAGTTCAAGCCTTGCCCACAAGAGCACTCGTTCCACGACGCACACACAGAACGAACAAAGATCAGCAGCTTCGTACCAGCACTGCTCGCAAGTGGAGGAGCGTCCATGTCCACGTCTTCGTCTTCCTGCTCGTGGCCACCCCCGTTAGACAATTTTCGCTTTTTGTGGGCAGGCTCTGGCTTCACTTTAAATGTGATAGGGGTTACCTCGTGAGCTGCGGCTTCGATCGCAGCACGAGCGGACATCGCAGCGGCGTCTGCGGCAGCACGCGCAGCACGAACCGCTTCCTCTCTCTTGGCAGCCTCTTCAAGCGCTCGGAGTTCCAATTCCACCTTTTCAGCTTCCATCGCCTTCGCCTTACGGTTCATTTCCTCAATCTGGTGCTTCATCTGCAGCGCCTCGTCTTTCTTCACAGCCTCCTGGTGGAAACGGAGCTCAAGTTCTGCTTTCTGATTGTCGATTTCCACCGCCTTGAGCTTCATCTCCTCCAGCTGTCGCTTCAGCATCGTTGACTCATCCCGACGAGCCTGATACTCACGGAACTGCTCTTCGCGAGCACGAAGCTCCATCTCCTTCTCTGCTTCGATCTGCGCTGCTTGACGCATCATCTCTTGTACCTGCTGCTCTAGCAGACGGGCTCGCTCGCCCTGCGCGCGTAGTTCATCACGAAGACGCTTGGACTCATTATCCTTCACTTCGAGCGACTTCTCAACACTCGTCTTTTGCTCTAAATTGACGCACACAGACACAGTGTGCACAAAGATCAGATTCAATCATCACAAATAATAGGTTGCAATGGGGGTAAACAGCTCAAACTCACCCAGAATCTGGGCTTCTTTCATCCGTGCCTCGGCGTTCTCTCGCTCGCGCTTCTTGCGCTGCTCTTCGGCCTCGTTCATTGCTTTCTTCTTGTCGATCGCAAGGCCATTGAGCGCCTTCTGGTTCTCGATTGCAGCCCTGCAATCTCGCGTGAGGCTTTCGCGCAGCGACTTTGGCGTATGCGTGCTGTTGCTTGACTGAAACGACAGGAACTTGGCCACGAGCGTCTGTAGCACCTTGAAGAAGATCGACTCAATCGTGTCGTCGGTCGTTGGGAAACCGGTCGCTTGCACTTGGCGAAGGAACTCGGTCGTCAAGTTCGCGCGCAGCTCTTGGTACTTTTCGCCCTGCTTCTTGGCATCTTCGACCTTCTCGAACTCCAGGTTGCGTCGGAGGTAGTCATCTGTCAGCTACGTACATACACCATAAGTTGTTGTTATTAGCAATCTATCACTCCCAAGGATCCCAAAAAGGCATCCCATCACCAACACGTACCACGTCACCAAGTTTCTCCAGCTCAATACTTTTTGCCGACACATCGCTCTTCAGCACAGTCCAGCCTTGCAGTTGCTCCGAGACGGTCACTTTCACTTGCTGAACGGCCGCGTCGATCGCACCCTTGATCTCTTCTTGGAGCATCGGCAGCTTGCCGTCCAGTCGAAATGCCACTTCCTTCTGCAGGTCATCGCGCGCAGCATATCCGACTTCACTCAGGATCTGGCGGATCTCAATCAAGTAGCGGCGATTCAGTTCTTCCGCCAAGTGCGCCTTGTGCTCTTCCAGGTCTGCCTGGTAGTCGGTCGTGATCAACGTGCTGCTCACGCCTGAGTCCTTGACGACGTTGCGCGCCAGTTTTAAGTACAGATCCTCGAGCTCTGTCTGCAGCGCGGCGATCGTCACGGGGCGCTTCGCAGCAAACCGCTTGTCAATGATCTCGTGAGCCTCTGCGGTCATGTCCGCCTTGGCGGCGCGGACACGATCTGTGATGACAGCATTCGACTTCTGAATTGCTTTCTCATTCACCACTTCAAGCTTCTCAAAGAGGATGCCCGCGTGCTGTTTGATGCGGCTCGCCTCCGCTTCCACGCGAAGCTTCCCCTGGGAACTCGCAGGAACAGCATCCAAGCGACGCAGCTCTCGCTGCAAGAGTTCGGCGCATTTCTTTTGCAGCGTCTCGCTCCGCATGGGGATCAGGCTCTGCTCGATCATGACGCACTCGCGCTTGAGCAGTTTGAAGATCTCGTCCACTTCCTTTGAGAGGCGCTCAGCGACCTTCTCGTTGTTCGCGTGCACAGCGATGCGAATCTCTTTCTGCGCATACTCGTGCAGCTCCGATTGCATCTCCTTGCGTACCGAGATGGGTGTCGTCTCCATCGACTCGAAGGCCTCGGCGATCATGTACTCTATGTCTTTGCGCAGCATTTTCTCAAAGTCTGCCGACGACAGCACTTCTTCCAGGCCCGCAGCCTCACAGTATGCCGAGATCGACTTTTCGCACTCGTCCTTGACGACCTTGGCCTCTGCACGCACCATCGACGAGTAGATGGACTCGGGCATGATCACTTGGTCACTGTTGAGGGTCTCGACCAGCGCCGGCATGATCTGTGTCAGCAAACGCGCCGTGAGTGGCTGGTGGTTGAACATCATCGGCGTCTGCAATTGGCTCGAGAGACACTTGCGCAGCTCGCGCAGCTTCTCCTGGAACGGGCGCTGCAGCTGATCGAAGCGGATCTTGTCACGCAGGCTCGCTGTATTCGCAACGGGCGCCGGGAAGAGCCAGATGTTGATCGACTCGAACGCGTCCACAAGGTTCGCGCGCGCGAGATTACGAATATTCACCTCTTCACTGCGTCCCTTCTCTTTCTGGAACAAGTCATTGAACACTGCTTCCGGTGTCGAGTCCACAAAGCTCCAGTCTCGAAAAATGCTGCAAGCGTGACGTCAAAGCACGAATGAGCTGACCAGCAATCAGACACCATAGAGAATACAGCTATAAGCAAACAGCGTACGTACATGTGGAGGTGTCCAAACACTTTTGTATTGTCGCCGTCAGCGAGCTCGATACCCTGCGCTGCTCTCGCCAAGACAGCAAGCAGATTGAGCATGCGGTCAGGCTGTAGACTGTCCTTCCAGTTGAAGATCACCGTCTTGGACGACAAAAGCACAGGCGACACCAGGCGCGAGTCGTCTGCAGGCACATAAAATCACACAATCATACGTGCACAGTTAGGAAAATCAAGCCCATCCAGCCACATAATAAGCATAGCATACGCACACGTGATGTCGCGATCGCCCTGTCCTTCGGCGTCGACAAATCCAATCTGGATCTGCTTGCTCTGCTTCGCCGTCACCGGTGGGCATCCATTTAGCGCGCTGAACTCGCTCAGCGGGATGAAGTGGCCCGAGAGGTCCACACCCTGCGTGCACGGCTCGCGCAAATTCGAGATCTTGAAGAGATCCTGCTGGTCCGCGAGCAGGTTCATGAGGAACGACTTGCCCTGGCGCGCGGCGCCGAAGATCGAAATCAAGTTGATCTGCTGGTCGCCGAGCGGCTGCAGCACCTCCTTCGCAGCCTCTTGCGACACGAACATGCGGTCGCTGCTGCGGCTCGCGTCCCGGTCCGACGATGGCCCCATGCCGAGCCACTTGACCGCCTACAGACAACCAACCCACACAGAGCGAGATGCGGACAACGTCACAGGCACAACGGGAGAGCGTGAGCATGTGGGTTATCGAGACAGACACGTGTGTGTGCACAAAGATCGTAACGTATGGTGTACGCACCGGCCGACCAGCGGGCTTGCTGCCAAAGAGCATGCTCTTCCACCCGTCCATGCTACTGGTTTCCCTTTTTGCGTTGCGGAATTGGATCCAAGAAGAATGAGAGGAAAACCAGGTTTTCACGCTTGCGACTGATTTCAATTTCAGAAAAGTGTTATATTTTGTGATATTTGATAGTTTAACCAGGTCAAAACATGAGAGAAGAAAATTGAAATCTGAGGTTAGAATTCGATATTTGAAAGTATCTTTAAGTGGAAAACTCGAAAAAGCTTTTCAAGGAATTGTGTTCGGCAGCTCAATTCCTTTCTTCTTCTCGGCCGCACTTTTCACAGCGACGGCAACAGATTGCTCGGACACACACGAGAGAGAGAGATCGGCGGCGGCGGAGACGAGATGTTCCGCAGCAAGAAGAAGAAGAACGCAGGCGTCAGCGGTGCTCGCAAGCGCAAGGAGATCGACGCGGACTCTGGCGACGAGGCGCCCGTGGCTGGTGGCGAAGCGACTGGCGAACAGCAGGAGCAGGCGCCGTCAAGCAACGCAGACGTGGAAATGCGTGACGACACGGTGGACGACAGCGGCGTTAACAACAACCGAGAGCGTGCGGGTGGTAAGGAGCGCGGATCGGAAGGTGATGACGCAGATGAAGACGAAGACGCACTGCTGGCGCGCATGCGGGACCGGAATGCGAAGCGAGGCAAGCTCAAGAACGCCATGACGTTCAGCTCGAAAGCCAGCAACAGTGTGAAGAAGAACGCTGTCGACGACGCGGTCATTCACACACAAAGCAGTGCGTTTGGGTCGCTGAGCTTTGCAGACGACGAAGTTCACAAGGCAGACAGCAGTACAACCAGCAGTAAGCGACAGGGCCGACTCAAGATCCGACCGAATCTGCTGCCGTCAAACGTGGTGGCAGAGGACGAAGAGGCTGATGGTAGCAGTAAACCAGCGAACTCGTACACTTTCGAGATGCTCGACGCGCTGCGAAAGGAGCAGAAGGTGCTGCTTCGTACTGCTGCAGGGAAAGATGGAAAATTAGAATCGCAGACCAGTGCCTCAGTAGCAGCAGGTGACATTGACATGGCGGAGATGGAGGGCGCGACGATCGTCCTTGAAGAAGAAGAAGAGCAAGTGGAAATAGAAGTGCAGCCTGCAGAGGAGGACGAAGAGTTCATTCCGCTGCACTCCAAGATGATGCAGAGCCGCAAGAAACGCAACCGCGTGACCTTTGGCGTGCACTCGAGCGGCCCAAAGCTCTCCAAGACGACCGAGGTCGACGAGCCCACTGACAGCGGCGACGACGAAAACGAGGATGACGATCAGAATCGCAAATGGGAAGAAGAGCTCATGCGTCGTGGCGGACACCATGTGTTACCAACGGACTCGGACATGTCCAGAGGGTTCTCTGGTAGCGGTGGTGCCGCTTCAAAGAAGACGTACCCGACGCGGAGAAAAGTGCCGAACGGCTCGCTCTCTGACGTGCTCACAAAACTGCAAAGATCTTTCGATGCTGCGACTTTCGAGAACGATCGTGCCGAGCGCGAGCTCGCTCGCATTGACGCCGAGGTGCTGCTGATCGAAGAGAGCGTGAAGAAGCAGCGCCAGGAGCTGCTCACGAGCAGCGAGGAGTTCGAGTATTTCCAGGTCGTGGAGGACTACGTGAAGGGTCTGAGTTTCTGTTTACGAGAGAAAGTGCGCGAAATTGACGCAAACGAGAAGGAGGTCGCGACGATGCGCGTGGCCAACATCCGCAGCATCCGCGACGCAGAAGCCAGGCACGCGCGCGAGATCACGAACAGGCTGATGGAGACTGGAGCGATCACATATGCGGACGTACGAGGCTTGCAGATCTTCGACGCAGAAGCTGACGCAGCTCTTCCGAGTGTCTTTAGCAGTGGACTGAATAACGAGGTCGCGGAGAAGATCAAGCGAGGCTTTGTGGACCGTACGCCCGCGATCCAACAGGAAGACAACGCGCTGGATGTGTTTGCCGATGCGGTGGACGACATGAACTCGATCCAGCACGTCTACGGCCGCTTCCAGGAATGGCGCTCCAAGTTCCCTGAAGTTTACAAGAACTGCTACTGCGACATTGCGCTGGAGAAACTCTACGCGCCGTACGTGCGCGCCGAGCTGCTCTTCTGGGACCCACTGAGTGTGGCGAAGCCCATGGAGAGCGGCAAGGCCTGGGGTTATGAGAGCTTCGAGTGGTTTCAGGTCTTACGCCAGCACATCAGTTCATCCTCGCAACAGCAGCCGTCATCAGCAGCAATAGAAATGAGTGGCTCTCTTAGCGTCGATGACGGGCCAACAGTTGCACAGATTCGAGACGTGGTGCTCGCCAAGGCTCTGGACGCGACCACGTCGTACTTTGATCCGTTTTCCGCGCTCCATACGCGTAGCATCTGCGTGCTGCTGGAGGAAATGGCCAAGTACGATGGCTACACGCAGTATTGCGCCCAGGCGCTCACGAGTCTCGTCACGGCGGTCACAACGCAGTTTGCCTCCGAGTCCAAGCTCATCCCACTTATCGCAGTTCGTGAGAAGAAGCAGCAACTCCGGGGAGGAACAGGAAGCGAGGCGACGATCTACGACTTTGCAGCCTACCAGTTCGGTCGCTTCAACGCGCTGCTGGACAATCTGCTCACGTTCTTCGTGGCGCTGCCGCGAGACGCCGCCGCTGGCTCGAGCCAGACGGCCGGCTTCCGCTGTGTGATGCAGGTGCTGCACCATCTCCTGGCGTTCCTGAGCCACTGTCAGCGTGTGCAGAAGATGCTGCTGGTGCTGCTGATGCCGCAGACCATGCAGACTGTGAAGCAGCTAACGTCCTCGCCGTATCTGCAGCAGCTGCTGGCGTCGTCCAGCCAGGAGCAGGAGCTCAAGCACGTCTTGGCGCTCTTCGCGCCGTTTGTAGCCATTTAGACATGTTCAAAAGCAAAGCTCTTCAACTTTTGACCTCTGCTACTAGTCAGAGATAATTATCGTAGATATAGAGGTTACTGTAGTAGAATTAAACTACGTTTCATTTTATCAAACGTAAAAAATTAAAGAGGCTATTTAACAGCTTGACAGTTCGGCTGGCCATTCCCCGCGAAAAACAAACGCGAAAATGGCGCCAACGGTAACAGCTGGGGGTAATGGCAATGGTGCGGACGACGACGTGCTGAGCGTCAAGGGCACCGTGCGACTCGCGTATCCGCTGCGACAGCTGCAGCAGCCGCATGTCGTGAGCGCCGCAGACTCGTTCACCCTGGGCAACGGTCCCTGCGGCGACGACGCGGCGCAAGTGATGACGATCGTGCTCGACAACGACAGGTTCGCCATTGCATTCTGCCGTTCGATGCATCTCTCTAGCAGTCATCTGTGTGGCGAAGCACACGCGGCTCACCTTGTTCGTACTGTGTGGTCTCCTATGTGCTCTGTGGTCGTCCTGCACCTCGTACGACTCTAGTGTGGTGTTCTTCTATGACGCATGGGCCGAGCGCATGCGATTCCTCCAGCGCTTCGTGAGTAGCTATAACGTGCCATGCTTTGTGCTCATCGCCATTTCTGACCCGTGGCTCTGTCCAATGCGTCTCTATTTATTTCTCCAGTACAAAGTGCGCATCCAGGGTCGCGGGCTCCTCATGTCGCTCTGGAACGTCGGCAGCGAAGACACGGAGGACCCTCGGCCGTGCTACGTGGTGGCCGAGAGGCACCTCGTGAAGCGCACGCTCGAGCGCCGGGAGCGCCTGTGTGAGTTGCCAAAGGGCTTTAGTATCGAGGTCACGTACGAGGAACCACAGCGACTGCCGGGCGTCGACCAGTTGCGCTACCTGGCGCCGAAGACCATCCATGCGCGCGATCTGCGACCAGGTACCGTGTGTTGTTTGTGTTCATTCAATCGACTACTATCACTTACAAGGGCTTCTTGCAATAATGAATAACGCAGACTCCAAGGCAGTCGCACCTCCACCGCTGATACTCCAGGCTTCTCGTCCGGTGCGTCCTGTGACCATGCATCACGTGACCCCTGTGCTTAACTAAGCTTGAACTGCATGTTGACTCATTGAGCAGAATGCTCGCGGCAAGCGCGCGCTCCAGCAGGCGGCCGGTGCGTACACGTACACGTGTCTAGGTGACCTAGTCTGCGGGAAGGCGTCCGTCTACGGCGTCGTGGTCAACGTGTCGCTGCCCAAGCGGACGAGGGGTGTCGATTACTCGGTGAGGACATTTGTTGGTATCGGATTGCATGAAGAGTTGGCATGTAGCTGATTGTATGATGGACCGTATGATGAACCTGCAGATGACAGTGCATGTGGTGGATGAGAGCTGTCCGGAGCGCCGCCACGCGATCCAGATCGTGATTTTCTACCCAAGGATCGGCCAAATGCCGCGCGTACTGGTGCGTATTGTGAAGAAGTTGGATCTGAGTGGGCGATTAAGGCATTGAGTTTCTAACGTTTGTGATGTCTGTCTCTTTCAAAGTTTGTCGGCGATATCATTCGCTTCCACAAACTCGAGGTCAAGCGATACAACGCAAACCTCCAGGGCGTGAGCGTGTGAGTCCATGTAGCCTTTCCATCGCTCTGGGGCTAACTGAGTCGCCTTGCTAACCAGCATGTGCTGCCTTTGTTATACCAACACTTTGTAGCCCCAGGTTCACGCGGCACCTGGTGATTCGCGAGAATGAGCGGACTGGCGAGCTCGAGCAGAGCACGTGCTCCGAGTCGTGGACGTTTGACGAAGCGGACCGCGAGCGCGTCCAAGAGCTTCTGTACGTACTCTTGCTAGTCGTCATGTTGAGCTTGGATGTCGAATTGGTTCACTGACGATTTCTTGTTCTATTTATGCCTTGAAAATCAGGAAATGGTCGAAGCAGGCGTTGCGTGATGACCCCACGTTCCCACCTGGGTACCCGCAGCCGCCCAATTTACTCTTCGACCGGATCTTCCCCGGCGGCTTCTTGGATCTCGTCGTGCGCGTCCTGCATGTCAGCGGCGGCGACGACGAATATGAACACACGGCCAGTTTGATCGTTTGGGACGGCTCGGGCGACACGATGGCTTCGAAGAGCAGCTGCACGGATCTTCTGAAAGAGAGAGGCATAGCAATCCCACCGCATGGAATATTGAAGCAGATCTCCTTTGACTCGTGCTGGGGTCTGCTGCAGGACTTTGGCTTCACGGACGGATTGCTGACAAATTGGTGCCGCTTTCGCAATCTGACGGTCGTAGAAGAGGTGAATGCTGCTAGAGAACAAGCGGCACTGCGCTTCCGAGAAGGTGCCTCGCTCATGTTCCTGCCCGAGTACGTTCAGGACGTGCAAGCGCGCTTGGAGATTGGCCGACAGCAGGCGCCAGCCTCGCTGCCAGAGCCAACTCAACAGCAACAATACCACGATCAACAGAACGGGTCTTCCCCACCTGTCAGCACTATGGAGAAGCAGGTCTGGACGCTTGTGCCCGAGTACATCCGCAGTGAGGTGCCAGTCACGTCGCTTCTTGACGTCCAGAGCAGCGAGGTCGTGCCACGAAAGTATCACTGCGCGGCTCGCTTCAAGACGATTTGGCCCGCAGACATTACCAAAATCACAAAGTTGCAGCAACAGTCTGAAGCGTACGTCTACTCCTTTGTGGTTCGCTTGGAGGACGACTCGGGCTTGATTGATGTCATCGTCTACGGCAAAGACGCGGTAAGACTGTGTAATGGCGTCTCAGTACCTGTGGATGCTGAGATGAAGCCTTGACTTGAACTCGCGTGGCTCATTTTCTTCTCTTGTGTGTTGTCACGTTTTCTTCTTCAATCGACAGGAGCATTTCCTGCAGGGGATCCCGCCGTGCGACCTCGCCACGAGCACAAGCTCGCGACTCGTGCTGGAGAAGAAGTTCGCGGGTCTTCTGAAGAACCCGCAGCTGCAGCACTGCTGCATCAAATCGTACTACCCGCCGTCAGCGAGCACCTCGAATGGCAGTGCGAGTGTGCGCTACCGCCTCTTCGACACACTGCTGCAATGAAGCTTCGCTTGTGACGTACGTTGGGTGTAAGTAGTGACCAGGGCTTTGTAGACAAGAGAGGTGAGAAATGTCTGACACTTGCGAGGGACGCAAAAGAACGAAATCTATGTAGTAATCATGCAGCTCTGTGAAATATCACACCACGCCATTCAAACTTGTGACTGTTGCGCTAGTTCATCCGCCCAGACTTGAGATCGAGATGCTGTCCACCTTCGAATCGTCGAGTCCCAGTTCTCCCAGTCGACCTTGCTGCTGGAGCTGTTTGAGTCACACCAAATAGAAAATCAGTTAGTCGACTTGCTACTGTACACTCACACATCAAGAGCTCAACACTGTCGCATACCTTCTCGAGCCAGTAGAACTCATTGTCCTGCGGGGTCATCATGCCACCGCCAAAGTGGCCGCCGAGCGCTGTATGGATCGCCTGCGACTGGAGCAGCTGCTGCGACATGGACATGCCCATGTGGCTCCCGTACATCATCGTGTCCCCGAGGCGCATGGACTTCTCCATCTCCTCCTCCTTCAGCTGCCCGAGACGCTGCACGAACTCCTCACCCTCCTGCGCGCCGACCCACTGCGGGTGGTTCTGTTTGAAGTTGATGAACGACCGCTCCATCTTCATGTCGTGGCCGTACTCCTTGAAGTCGAACTCGGCGAAGCGGCACACGGCGCCGACCTTGGGCAGCAGCAGTGAGTGTGAGCGCACGAAAAGCAAAATCTCACGGGCCACACGGGGGAGCGACACACACAAGATGTACGGCGCCATGATCACTGACAGACACTCCTGCGCGAGCAGAATGCCCTTGAACGGGAACAGCGACAGGAACTCGCCGCGCACGTCGTAGGACTCACAGCGGCCCCGCCACTCCTTGGGAAAGTAGTGCGTCTCAGCTGACAGCTGCATCATGGCTTCTTCGCTGTCGCCATTCACCAGGAACGGCGACGTCGACGTTGTGAACGTGCGCGCGAACGCGAAGATGCCCGCCGACACAGTCAAGTACCAGACCAGCGGCGCGCCGCCGAGCGTCGTCTTCAGCAGCAGCGACTCGTCCACGAGACTGATGCCGATGAGTACGGCCATGAGCGAGCTCGCACAGAACGAGACGCCACCGGCGACGATCGCGCTGACGCCGGCTGGGAACATTGACAGGTACCTCTCAGCGGCTGGATACGAGCGCGCCATGCGGGCCTCGAGCACGTGCGGCAGCTCGTTGTACTCGCGGAACTTCCAGAGCGCGTACGAGCTCCAGCGCCGCGTGCCGAAGTAGTTCTGGCGGTTCATGTGCCACTCCATGGCGAGCATGAAGAAGTGCGAGATGCGGTAGAGTAGGATGAACGGCGTGAGCACAAAGTTGATCACACCGGCGATCAGGAAGCGCTTCTGAAGGATCTTGGTGTCGTGAATGAACACGCGCGAGAGGTTGTTCTCGCCGTCGAGCATCTGGTCCATGAGGCAGATGTTCAGGTTGCACTCCATGTTGCGCGAGAACATGACGTGGCTCGTGGACGCGAACTGCACGAGCGGCGGCAGCAGGTTCGCGTTCTGGAACAGCGAGTGGTTCATGAACGCAATCAGGTAGTTCTCGCGGCGCATGATGCGACGTGCAAAGTCATGCGGCGTCGCGAGCAGCGCCGGATCGACCTGCAGCTTGTAGGACGAGATCTGCTTGAGGTGCTTGGGTACGTTGTTCGCGCCCACAAGGTCCAGCACGCGATTTACGACCTCGTCCCACTTCACAGTCTGCAGCTGGCGCTCATCGATATGCAGTCTATTCAGTGAAGCATTGTCCAAGCGAACAAGACAGGTGAGTATTTGTCCAACGACATAGTCTGCACAAGATCCAATAGCAAAGCATTACCGTTCGCGGTAGAACGCGGCCATGTCGTGCGCGTCGCGCAGTGTGCCGACCAGCTGCAGCGCGCGGAAGAGCCAGTAGCCAAGGAACATGACAAAGTAGAAGGACGTGAGCACTTTCCAGATGCTACTGTTGTCGTCGGCGCGGCACGTGATGAACTCCTCGAGGTCGGCGCCACACTTGTTCAAAGGGTCGTGGTTGCACTTGATGACCTTCTTCCACTGCACGCAGCCCATGAGGAAGCTCGAGAACGTGACGCTGAAGAGCCCCGTGAAGAGCGCCACGAGCTCCATGACCGCGGTCGACCAGAAGCCCTTGTGGTAGAAGTAGTTGTAGAGACTGATGAGGAACGCGTCAAGGTTCGCCACGCGACCAAACTGGTCGGGCGCGTGCGAAATGCGCGGCTGCCATGCCGGCGACTGCTGCTGCTGTGCTGCTGCTGCCTGTTGCTGTCCGCTCCCCTGCCGCCCAGCGTACGACCCACGCGCGGTCTCGACGACGCTGTGGAAGAGATTCGAGATCGCCGGTAGGTGCACGTGCGCGCGCAGCGACGGCAGCGGTCCTGCACTCACCGCGCCTGCTGCATGTGTGTGCAAGTCGTGCGGGTGCCTTGAATGGTCGCCGTGGAAGTCCGAGTGGTGATGGTGCGCGTCGTGGGCGTGGTCGTCCTTGAGCTCGTTCCAGAGTAGCTCGTCCTCTTCTTCCGGACGGCTGCCCGCGTCGCGCGCGAGAAGCGACTCGTCCATGGTGCAGGCTGCTGGGCAAGCGGTACTTTATACGGCAACAAGACACACAGATAGAGACGCTAGCAGATGTAGAGAAGGAGCAGAGCTTGTAAGCGAGCGAGAAGGAAGAGAGAGCGCGCGACTGGCCGCAGGCAGTTGAAGCTTCTTCCGTCGTCGTCTCTTCAAAAATGCACGAAAGCGATAATTTCGGAGAACATGAGTGTACATTAGATGCCGCTTTAGGTACGAATGTGGGGTTTGCATTCGGTGAATCGAACTTTAACGAACAAGAAAATGCCATGTGGCAATTCAAATCGTTTTCCGGAAATTTAGCGTTTATGTCCAATTTTGCATCGAAAGTCACAGTAGATTATAGACGAACAAATCGCAATACCCGGACCTTTTGAACACCCATTAAATCGCTCACAGATTGTACCACTGTATTTTTGTATCAAAATGTGTGTTCAATTTTTAACCAATCACAGACGCTTGCAAAAAAATCCCACCATTATTTCCTCAAAAACGTTACCATTGAGAAAATGCAAGCTTTTGGCGGGAATTTAAGAATTGCCGCCCAAAAAAGCCAGATCCGGGATCACTTTGTGATCGGTTCCGGCCAAAATCACTTTTCATTATTCTCTCCATGCCAGCTATGACCCAAAAGCGCCTCGCCTACTCCTACCAGCTTCGTGTTTAAGTGCTCGATACCCTCCGCAGCGGAAGCCAGCGAGGGGTGTCGAAGGAATTTGGCATCCCGCGCTGGACACTTCGCCAATGGCTGCGCAACGAAGCAGCCATTCGCGGCTTTGCTGATCCGCATCGGCAGCAGTCACGTACGAGCGGTCGAAAGGAGACCGTGCCCTTCGCCGATCACTTGGTGACGTTCATGAAGGATTATCGATGAGCTGAGAAGGTGGGCTTATGTTGCGTTTGTTGATATCCTATAAATACGTCTGCTAACTATATGTGTGTATGTGGATGCTGGTGTCAATATTAGCTACTGTCGACGACAGCGATGATCCAGTTCATCAAGACAAACTACAATGAGTGGCTGCAAAGCTACATCTCTCTGAAGCGGTCAGTCGAGTGCGCGTACGACTCGCTAATGATGCTGATGCGCCGATTTGCAGATCGACATGGCTTCTCTCGGCAGGCAATTACGTTGTCCGTGGTAAGTTGAACTATGATGTTAAATTATATTATCGTGATGTGAAATTTGCAATTTATACCTAATATTTGTTCTGTATCCACATTTTGCGTTAGAAAACCCAAGAAGTGCTCCACTAGACGCGCGATGATTTCAGCAAGTCGTTTTGGGCGCGGTACGCCTCGTATGACCACAGTGACATCATCAACATAGATGAAACTGGGATTTATTACGACATGCCACCGTCGAAGACGCTGGCAGCGCGTGGAGGCTCCGCCAAAGTGGCAAATGTGTATGCTCACTCGGCTCGGCTGACCGCTATTCTCGCAATTCGAGCTGATGGTACGTGCGTATTTTTATAATGCCAATAGACCTCTTTTTTATATAACGCCACGCCTTGTGTTTTATTAGGTCGGAAGTTGCCGATTCTTTTCATCGTCAAAGGCAGCGAGAATGGCTACCTTCGCAACAACGAGCTCATTCACTGCCCAAAAGGTCAGTATTATGTTTGTCTTCAATGTTTATGATTCGAATGTAATATTCATATTTTGATGTTAATTTTTATTTTAGGCCACTTCTACACGTGCCAAAGAACGCCTGGATGAACTCAAGAGTGTGGGGAGAGTATCCGCGCGAGGTGCTTGCGTCCGAGATCGAAGGTCCATCCGTGGTGGTCGTGGACAACCTTGACTCCCATGTGTCCATCGAGTCTGAATTGTTGATCGCTTCGGAGCTCAACTCCATCCTGCAGCCACTCCCACCCAACTCGACGCCTATCTGCCAGCCATTAGACGTCAGAGTAATGGGCCCATTGAAAAAAGCTCCGCTCCGAGTGGCTGAGGGAGACGAAGATGGCCGGAGTGTCTGCGTAAGAAAAGCGCATCGCTATGATCCGGCGTACGATCAAGGTTTGGAATTCGTTGTCTGAAGAAACGATCAGGAAGAGCTTTTCCAAGGCATTGCCTCTTGTTGATATTTAGGATTTCCGATACCAATTGTCATTTTTCATGTTACATTTTGAAAAACTACCTTGCAAATTTTCATTGGCTAAAATCCATTAAAAATTGCAGTGGGCGTTTGAGTTGTGTCTTGTACCACCATTCAGGTGACCATGTTTTTGTATGAGATCGCGCGAGCATCGCATGGGCGTTGGGATCTGTTCGTCTCTGTACTCAATATTCCGAATCTAAGTGGAGGGTTTCTTCACCAAGCGCAACTATTTTGAAAGAATCGAACACACTTTTGTCCTAGTTATTTTAAGAATCTTACTGAAACCAAGTCAATTTTATATCAAGATATCTCCCAACTTTGGACGCTGTGGCGACCTTTCGGTTATGGCGCATGCAAAGCGACAGCCATGGCCAGATCCCTGCTCAACAGTCATTCGGCAAGATGTTCATTACGACACTGATCCCAGTGAACTCTCAACGTGCGCGGCTGACAGCGCTTAACTCTTTTGAGCCCTTCTTGGCGGAACAGAAGGCAACCAAGGACGCTGTGGAGCGCATCATCGCTGAAGATAGGAGTGATGCCACTCTTGTTTTTGTGATGGACAAGTACACTCCTCATCTAGCGTAGAAAAACAACGGATGCGGCAAGACGCTCGCGAAAACAACGATGAGTTTATATTATAGGAATATTAAGAATCAGTATCTTGATAAGTTTGCTGCGCAGCAAGCTATCTGCGAGAAGAACATGGCTGTAATAGGGTTCAGTCCAACCCGGCTATCGCAAAAGCGAAAAGCTGAGTGGATCTGACCTTTGAGGAAGCGTAGAGCAAACAGAGCTCGCAGAGGTGTGAGTCGATACTTGGTCTTGAGGTCTTGAGTCTCGGGCCTTGGGGGCTTCGAGACGAGTAAGTGACTTGGACAGAGGAGGAGGCGATTTGAGTGGTGGAAGGAAAATTTGCAACTTAGAAATGCAGTCCTGGTTCCTGCTGCTACTTGAAATGCACCCGAAGGGTTCCTAGAGGTTTTACTCGTAAAACCTCGCTCCTACATATAAAACCTACAATCCTGATATATAAAACCTTGAATACTCTGAGGTTCAACCCATAGACCTTGAACTTGAAGTCTGACGGGGAAATTCTCTGCGATGTGACTGGCTCGTGCCACTCGCATGAATCTGGCTGTCGCGTCGGCCGCATCACTAGTCCAGTTCCCAAAGAGCAGGAACCATCATTCCACAAATGATTGCGACCAGCGGTGATTACTTCATAATACACCCACTGTCTGTGCCGGAATGGTCTGTGACATCATCCGATGACGTCACTTGTGCACATGGGTATCGGCGGTATTACCGGTATTAGATCGGTAATAGTCACCCATGGCGCACTGTGAGGTGATGTGTACCACACACATCTGCCTCCATGTACACCATTGCTCAACTGGTTTCGTGAAAAGGCCAAAACCTTTCACACAAAGGCCAAAATCATTCACAATACCCGTCTAAAACGGAAAAATCAATTTTGAACAATTTTGAAAGGGTATTGCATCAGTTCTGCGCATCTTCAACTAACGAAAAAATCGAAAGCCACCCGCACTGTACACGTTTCTCCATTTGCGCGCCAATTTTTGTCGCCAAATTGGCGCTTTCGCTAGCGGCGAAGGTGCGATCATAGAGTATTGTTGTCCTGCATTTGCGCGCCAATTTTTCCCGCTAAACGAACGCTTTCGCTGGCCACAGGCCCTCAATAT
>JAADXK010000714.1:0-16715 GCA_023337805.1 Globisporangium barbulae | reverse complement strand
TTTTTTACGATGTCTTTCGTATTTACGACTGAATTTTACGAACGAATTTATGCTGTGGCTATTAAGAAAGGTTGCCGGACAATTGCAGTTGTGTCCTGTGATTGGCTCTTTGTAGGGGTGGCTTTTAACATTAGCATGGCCATTTACAAAGGAAAGTCGGTAGTTTTTAGCAGCACTGTATCCATTCCTCCTCACATTATTCCGTAGTCGAGCTCTTCAAGATCTGGTCGAAGACGGAAAACTCGAATGGTATGTGTACCACACTACATGACAGTAAAAGTCCGATGCGATTATCTAATACGTTCCTTAAGTTCGAAATCCTGTTCGCCGAACGTTTCTTGGAGGTATTTTACAAGGTTTTACCATTGATTTGCAAGGTTATTCCGTATTTCTGAGTCTGGTATCCTCAGATTTGGATCCATGCAACTTTCTTGTGCTCCAAATCTTTTCGGGCGGGTTCCTTTTCTTCATGGCAGTTCTGGGCAGTGAAGAAAGAAACAGGTGGCGGCGACATTTGCTCTGGGCGTTAAGGGCCAGTTGGCAGCTGTCGTGCACGCGGCGCATACATATTCCCACCCAGCACCTCGCAGTCACACGCGCTCTCCATACACGCACAGTCTTCTCTCTCACTGCTTCTCTATAAGCGTCGTTGTTACCGTGCGTTGTTGCAAGCGTCGTGATTGCGCTGCTCACTACAAGGCACGTAAACGAGTGAACCACCGACATGGCGCCAGCTTCTTCGAAAGACGAGCAGTTGCCGCACCGCTCGACGAGTAGCGTGGCGGACGGTCTCTGCGCGATGTTCTCGTGTTGCTTCCAGCCGACGCACGCGGGGCCGGAAGACGACGACAGCATCTACATGAGCCAGCAACAGATGAGCGCGCGCAAGCTCAACTTGTTCCACAGCGACAGCTTTCTCAGCACAGGCGGCGGCAGCAGCAAGGGGGAAGCGAACATCGAGCAGTCGGTCGTGCTCGCGGGCTACCAGCCGCCGCCGCGATGGGTCAAGGACGAGGTCATCGACGCCTGCTCGCTCTGCAGCGACGCGTTCGACCTGTTTAACCGCAAGCACCACTGTCGCAGCTGCGGACTCGTCTTCTGCAAGGCGTGCGCGTCGAACTCGGACCGCGTGATCAAGTTTGGCTTCCTGGAGCCCGTGCGTTTGTGCAACACGTGCGCCACGCAGGCGACGCTCGAGAACGAGTTCTACGAGAAGCATTTGCCGCTGCTTGAGGCCGGCGACGTGCTCAACAAGTACGGGCTGCTGCGCAAGCGGGCCGTCCAGTTTAAGTTTATTCGGTCGAAGAGCATCCTCCAGTACCAGCGCATCGACATGGAGCTCCGGCAATTCCACGGTACGTCTATTATCTGTAGCCGTGTGACTCGTCAACGAAAAGCTAATATCGTCGCTTGTGTCTGTATCTTAACAGGCGAGATCAAGGCGATCTCGTTGGACATGGTAACGAGTGTGCGCGAGGCGGCGTTGGACAAGGACTGTCCGGACCTCGGTTTTGTGATCGTCGCGGGCGACCAGGAGCACAAATTCGACGCCGCGAGCGCCCACAAGCGCACACAGTGGGTCCAGGCGATCAAGAGCGCGCGAGACGTGCGCAATGCGCTCATTGCCACGGAGCGCGAGAAGCGCGCGAAGCTCATCGCGCAGGAGAACGACGAGATCAAGAAGATGGCTGAGAGCATGCGCGGCATCGAGGACCGCAAGGCGTCGTTCCATGAAGACCGACTGCGCAAGCGCGCCGAGAAGCGCGAGTCCCTGCGGGCAAAGTACAGCATCTCGTCCAACACGTCAACCGCATAACACGGTTCTGAAGGACGAGCGGACAAGGCATCGAGCATTGCCTGGAATGCTGTTATTATCTCGTTTTTTGCTTTCTTCTAGCCCCCGACAGCATCGGGCTTATTGAAGTATTAGTTTAGTAGTGAGTTAAATGCTCATGCCGTTATTTTCTACCTAGCTTTGCTTCGCTTAGTGTGCTTCGTGTGACGAATCGATGTCAAGTGACACAGATGCGTGACATGTTCACACCACTCACACGCATTCGTTTGGCGTATCTGCACTGTCAATAGAAGCGACGTCCAGTTCATACATGTCGAGCTCGTCGACGACGACAACAGTAACAACAATGACAGCGGGAATGCCATTGCTGGATGAGCTTGGTCTGGGGTTGACTACTTATTGTACGTTCTGTATTGGGAGATTGGCGTTTGCGAACAAGCCCGGAAGCCTGGCTGCTGCTGGTCACTACAACGTCAGTTCCGAAGAAGAGTCCCATGCAAACAACAACGTTACTAGTACGACAGCGAGCATGAGCTCGCTAGGATGAGCTCGCTAGGATGAGCTCGCAGCATCTCGATTCTGGACGCACAATACAAGACATGGAGCGCCTCGCAACAATAGTAGATAGAGCTGTATCTGCCGTCACGCCAACGCAAGCACATGGGCACTGAAGCGCGGTGACGCCATATTGGTGGTCAAATGGCGTCACAGCACCTTCGTATGCCAGTTGGAGCCCTTATGAGCTTCGTACATGTAGTCAAAGACGTCACAAGAGAAGCAAAGCCACGAAGCGTCGCGACCAGCGAGCAATGACACGCACGACTCAGATTTTTGTGACTCCTGAACTTGATCTTCCAATCACCGCACGAGTACTGTCAGTAGTAGTACCCTTTGAAAAACGATCGCATATATAACAGAAATGATTTACAAAAAGCAATATAAAACGATATCCTATAAAAATTTATAATCTAGAAGTATTGATTTTCAAAAGTGTTTACTTGAACTTTGACAAGCCATCTGTCCGAGTCCCGCGTTTATACGCATACCTTTATAAAACAATATCCTGTGTAATATGTATGTCTAGTATCACTATAGATACTGTCTTGCTGTTATAATTATCAATCAAATCTAATACATTCTTTCAATGTATAGTTGAACGTGTCTTTTTGCGCGGTCGTTTTTGAGAGGAGCTCGTCGCCAGGTCCCTGTTGGTCGCATCCACATTCTCACTTCCGAATTTGCTCACCGCAACACACAACAACAACAGCAACCAATATGCCACAGACGCCGCGCCACCGCCAAGCCCACGCGCAGCACCACCACGCGAGCAACTCATCATCCATTAACGCAGCGCTGCTTGCGACCGCGCACGCCAAGTGCTCGATTTACGAGAACACGCGCATGTCGGGCGAGCAGAAGTTCCGCCACACGCTGCCGATCAACCAGTTCGCCGAGAAGGCGGACCGCTGCAGCGACGCCACCGACAACCTCTACGCCAACTCACTCTCGAACCTCACCAAGACCTCGCGCTCCAGTCGACTGTGAAAGAGAGAGAGAACGTGACCAAAGCGCATGGACGACGAGAGTGAGTGAAAGAGAGAGCAGTTCTCCGACGCGCTGCTTCTACAGCGAAAGGTGACTGCCAGGCGTTCGTCTGGTAACAATAGCGTATCCCGTCCATGCAAAAGGCTCCGAGCATTCCCGTTTTCTTCATTTCTCTAACTTATATCGTTCAATACACAAATCATAAAAACAAATAGCGTGGTGTCGTTCTTTGACATCACATCCTCTCTTGTGTGTGGGCGATTCCGAAGTGAAAAAATGATTGTGCCGTTGACGTTTGGGGATATGGGTGGGATCTTCTGGGATCTTGAAGCGACACCAGTTTGACAAGGCCTACAAAGTCTACGAGCAACACAAGCAAATCGCAGTGCTTGTTTTGTGCAAGAGCAAAGCAATAGAACCGTCTGCGCCGTGTCGAATCAGCTTGATCCACCCAAATGGCAAGCTCTTCAGACGCATTATCACAAATCCTTCAGCAACATGCAACTTCTTTTTGCTACTTCATTACCGTATCCACACAAGTTCTCTCACTACTGTCTCTGCATCGATGAGAACTGGAAGGTGTTTATTATGCATTGGCCACCGAACCTTGAGTCCACGCCCCACTCGGAATCGTGTGAGAGGAACGAGGCCAAAGACCCTACGAGCGTAACGACGCACCCGAGCTGCGTCTGCGCCAAAGCAAATATGTCCTCTTATAGCATTCATTTTCGACATCGCTCTTAGCGTCGTTGTGTGTGTTAGTATACAGCAATAGGGGATTTCAAAGATATCTTGCCGATTTGCAAGCCGAATGCAGAACAACAAGACCAATTTTTTTACAACCGACATATTTGAGAGTCGCTTTCCCACTATGCCAGCTTGCGAGCTTGCACGACTGCATAGACTGCCCAGAACAATAAAATCCCTGGCGCATATCATTCAACTAGAGCCACAGATACCATGCTTGGTATGACCTGGTTTGCGTATGCGGCGCGATGGCATGTGCTGTCACTATGTAAAGCGGTGGCGCTGTTAATGAAGCGGCCGAACACGAGGCAAGCACTCGGAGCTTCTTGTGCGAGCATGGTTGCATGCTGTGCGCGAGCTCTGGTGTTTTCCTTTTTGCAATCTTCCTTGTTGTACCAAATGAGCGCGTGAATGAAAGGAAACATGCCAGCTCTTGCCGTTCTTCACTCGAAAAGATGAAGAACGGCAAGGCGGCAATCGTGACGAACTTGCGGTCGCCAGTGATCGCAAGACCGATGATCAGGTACGGCAGGACAGCGACGAGGAAGAGCCCCGTGAACTCAAGCTAAATGTAGAACGTCGTGCGAAGACTCATGACGCGCTTCGTGCCCTCGCTTGGCGTCGTAGCCGTAGTGTCGCCTGCGTTGATAAAGCCTGGCCGGCCGCGACTTGAACATGTGTGACGGTAGATCGTCGAGCTCACGCCAGTCGATCGAAATCAGCCGTGAATGTCGACGAATAGTTCTGCCTGGACCAATGAAGCGCTGGGTTGGATGGACACGTACGTTGATGAATAAATACAGCGAGTGACTCGAGGACGAAGGACCAGTATGCCGCATAGTCAGTCGTGCAGCGACGGGTACAACGATATGTCAAAGATGGCCTAAGAGCATCCCATCGATGCACGGTAAACGGTACAGTCGTACCTCTCATTACTGACCAGAAAAAAATTGGACCAAAAGCTACCAAAATAGACAGTTTTTTTATTTTGAAGGTATTACGAAACGAAGACATACTTTGCCAGTGTCATGCATCACGCAACTAGCTGTCTGATAGAAGGAGGGACAATGCGGACCTTCCACAAGCTCATAGAAGCCTTCGTCAACTATGCCCGTGTGTCGTCAACAGTTCTCGATGGTGTTGCTCGCAACCAGCTGCCATGCCTCTTGTGCCCACCGCATCGCCGTAAGAATATCAACGTGGAAGATTGACTCAGCACCGCCATCAATGTTCTTTTTTTCAGCATCGGAGCGCTTCAGTAGATCGTCAAATGTATTGACATAGTGACTGTTCTTCAGAAGGTTCACTTGAGCTTTAAACGACCGGATAATACCACCATCTTGTGGTTGAAGGTGAGCGGTTGTGCTGGGAGGGACCATGCGCACTTGAGCATTGGGGAGCTTCTCATCGACACGGCGACAGGACGCGTTGTCCAGCAGTAGCAATATCTGGCGGTTCTCGCTCCGCATAGTGTCATTGAACTTCTCGATCCACGCGCGGAAGAGTTGGCGTTCATCTAGCCTTCGGGAGCGTTTGTGTACTCAACACCCAGCTCTTCGGTGATCTTGCCTCTGAAGCATCCGAACTGGCGTGCGGTGCCAACAAAAAGCAGAGGGAGCTTGAATGAGCCGTCTGCGTTGCTTGCGACGGCGACTGTAAACCACTTCTTTACGTTCTTGCGCCCAAAGATGCTGTTCTTGGAAATTGAGGTAGTGGGGGTCATGCAGTAAAAGAAAGCAGCTTCGTCCATGTTAAACGTGTTGTTCTTTTCAAGGCCTGGTATTACACTAAGCAAGGTCGCTCGCCCGCGCTCGACGGCTTCAGGATCAGCGGACACGGCCTCTCCGTGAACGTGCCGCAACTTGAGTCCATGCCGGCGCTGGAACTTCTGTAACCAGCTGTTTGAGAATTTGAGCCGCATGAGCGCAGTGCTTGCTGATGGTGTCGGGTCTTCTACGATGCTGGCGCGTATCGTCATCGTATTTCTCGGATCGTGGCATGAGTTACAATTGGCACCTTTGTTTGCTCACATCGTGCGATCGATTTCACGATCTCGTTCTCCATGCGAGTGCACACCACTGGCTGGTGTGTCTTCAAACCTGGGACGCTGTTTCCGCTTCCCCAGTGTGCTTGAACAAGTTGACGAGGGTTAAGTGCGCCGGCGGATGCGGCAGATTGAACGTAGTGTGTGCCCATTTTCTGGTCAGCCGAACGCGCTTTATCACCTTGTGCATGCCGCGTGTTTTGTGCTTGCTCTCTGTGTTGATGTTGTCTGTTGTTGCGATCTGCGCGTCATTTTTTGGAAAGCAATCAGGAGTGTTGTTCAAAGTGAACAATCAAAATTAAACAGGTACTGAGAGGAAAGTAATTAATTTGGAGATGCGAATTTTGAGGATGGTCAGTAATTGGAGGTACGACTGTTTACCATTCCAGCTCAAATGAGGACGACC
The DNA here is from genome assembly GCA_023337805.1 of Globisporangium barbulae. Lineage (NCBI taxonomy): Eukaryota > Oomycota > Peronosporomycetes > Pythiales > Pythiaceae > Globisporangium > Globisporangium barbulae. The sequence goes on along the minus strand of JAADXK010000714.1, from coordinate 10,178 downwards.
TGGGTTTCAAGAGGGGAACACATTGATTCAAGATGGGCGACCTGATCAAATATGCATGTTAGTGCTATTAACTATCATGATTATTAGTGCTTGCGCAATTTCCTGTTACGCATGTAGGTTTGGCGCGCCTTTTGTGGCGCGAATGCGAAAGCAAATGAATGGTGGCACTTTCATCACTGTCAGAAAGAGAGTCTTTGTGTTGTTATCGATCTCACTTTCATTTCTCCACACAAGCACAAGCAGCCGCGCTCCACACTTCACGATGCCTTCTGACCAAGCCAACTACCGTTACCAAGCCAAGCACCGAGTGCTCGATGCTGCTCAACACGACCGCGATTGGCGTGAAGTCGCGAACAGCCACCGAATCAGCTTAAAAACCACAGGAAATTGGGTTTCGCTGGCTTGCTCAAGCGGCGTCTGGGCGCCTCCTCAAGGTAAATGGGGAAAACGCCGTTACGAGAAGCTTTCTGCTCGACACATCAAGCACCTCGAACAGCTCCTCAAACGGAGCTGCCTAGTACCGCTTGTCGAGATAGCGGACAGCATTGAAACCGAGTTTGCTGTTCGCGTCGGACAGCAAACAGTGAAGAACGCGACCAACGGCCACTTCTACACGAACAAGATGACGCATGAAGAACCCAACTACATGAACATTCCAGTCAACAAGCACAAGCACCACGAGAACCTGTCCAAGCTCAACGACTACATCGCGGACGGCAAGAAGATCTACTACGTGGATGGAACCAACTTCAACGTGTGATGTTCGCGCAAGTACCGGTGGAGCATGGCTGATACGTGTGTCGTCAACATTCATGCGATCTCCACTGGAGAGAACATGCATATCGTTGCATTCATTTCCAGCGGCGGCATCGTCTATTGGGAACGCCGTTTCGGTTTGTACAAGAAGCCACAGTGCCAAGACTTTGTTCGACATCTTCTTCGTCACATCAGTGAAACGACGTTGCTGTCCGATGTGGTGATCGTTTTGGATAACACCCCAGCGCACAGCGACGTCGAGTTGATGTTCGAGAACGAGCAGTTTGCTGGAGCGGCGCTTCTTCGTTTGGGACCCTACTCGTCGATGCTGAACCCGATCGTGAACGTCTTCTCTGCAATCAAGGCGAGCGTGGAACGGTTTCTGAGTCAGCGCTGCTTCGAGATTCTGGCCGTGCCGTTGAACAGCATCATCAAGGCCCATCGCACGCGCTTCTTGGAGATGGCAGCTGACTAGTGCGTGCCAAGAGTCGTGACAGCCGCATTGTGTGGTTGCTGCTTTCAGCACACGCACAAGTTCCAGCTCGTGTCTTTAACATGGAGGACATGGTGGTTAGGTTGTGATACTATCGCATTTTTTTAGCATTGTAATTGTCAATACAAATTTTGTGCGGGTTCTGGGATGATTATTTTACGCAGGTATTGTTTATCAGAGTATTAATTTGATCAGGTCGCCCATCTTGAATCAATGTGTTCTCCTCTTGAAACCCAGGTCGTCCTCATTTGAGCTGGAATGGTATGCATCCGTCTGCAACGGCTGCAAAACAGCGGGGATAAGACGCGGGTGGAGCAGCGCGTATATAAACAACTACGGACGATGTGCTGCACCACCAACAGTTGCTCATGCATGTGAGGACGCGCCCACCAGTAGAATGGCTATTCGAAGCACATAGGGCAGTCGTGTTGCATCTCAGCAGCAATACCGACAAGCTACGAGCAAGTACCTTCCCATCACGCCACCAAAAGATCAACCGCCATCTTCATGCCGCTCTCTTCGTGAGCCATCATTTTGGCCACATCGATGCGCTGCATCAAGACGCAATCGTGCGCGCAAACGCGATGTGCTGCGAGCCTGTCCACGGCCACGCTGCTGCGCCTGATAGCGTCGCCAATGCGTTACCTTGCTTGTTATGACGATCAGCCAGCGTTCCACCGCATGCGAACATATCAAATCTGCGGACGATGAGGTTCGGTGGTGTGATGTGGATGGGAGATTCCAAGAGGCACATTGTGAGTCGCGCGTGGGTCACTCCTCTAAATGAAATGCGCATGAGCAACACATACTGCGCGAGGTTTCCTGCAATCGCTCCAACGTCGGCGTGTTGACACACCAAAAACAGCCAAATAGAGAGCGGGCGGACGGATCAGCTGTCACTGTTCGCTCATGCTTTTGTGACTTGTACGGTTTGGAGTTGCCCGTCCATACAACTTCCAAGTCCAGCTCCATCCATTCTCCACACACTGACTGACTGACGTCTCTCTTTTCTTTGGGTTCAGTGAGTCAGTGCGTTCTGAGGAATGCCAGCAGAAAGGGCAGCAGCTCGCTCAGAAATAGCTCGTAGCTCATTAGCTGCGGTGCGCATAACGCGATTTGCATCTCGCTCTCTCCAAGTCGGCAAGCTTGTCACTTCGCCACGAACGTATTGGCGCACCCAGTCAACCAGCCCACGCGCCTTTGAGAAGAGCTACGAAGAAGATGCTGTTGGCCGCCACGAATGAGTACGCGGCGTCCGCGCTCGTGAAGCGCCTGCGCGTGCTCACGCCACTCATCACGTCGGGCGTCGTCGTTGTCACGCTCGTCACGTGCGTCATCCTCACCAAGACGCGTCACATCTACACGGGCGGCCTCAAGTGGCCCTACTTCTCCGATATGGGTCGCGGTGTGTGACCATCATGCATTCTCTCTGTGTGGGATGTCGGAGTGGCGTACATACTTACGCTCTCTATGCATGTATGTATGCGGACAGACGCGCCTGGGTACTACGTCTTCTGCGTTGGGCTCTCGATTGCGGCGATCGCGCTCGCGCTCACGTGGGTCTTCAACTTCCAGTTCCAGACCGCGGTGCTGAGCCGCCCGATCCAACTTGGCCAGCTCAAGCGCCGCACGCACCGCTGGGCGATCGCGTGCGCAGTGCTCGGCACGATCTCGGTCATCGGACTGCCTGTGCTGGTACGTGACGCACTGCTTTGCATTCATATTAGCGCTGTACTCGTGTGTGTTGATGCTGTTGTGTGTGGCGAATACGACAATGGTGACATGTAGGCGTTCTTCAGCACGTCGTCGTACCCGTCACTGCACAACTACGCGGCGTACTGGTTCTTCTTCCTCGAGACCATCGCCGTCTTCATTAATGTACGTACCTGCCTCCTACAAAGCGCTGCATGTGTTCGATCGTAGCTCTTCACATTCATCCGATACTCACCTGTGTGGTTATGAATGAAATTCTATAGACTGGTGTGAGCTCGACGATCTACCACAACGCGCGCTCGGTCCGCGACCTGCCTGGCTTCATTGACGCAGCCGACGCCACGACGCCCAGCGAAAACACGAAGCGCGTTGCAAGTCTGCGTCAAACGTTCTACATCCAGTTTGCGTGCACGACGCTCTTTTTCATCGCGTTCCTGCTGTACCTGCCCATCGGCCTCGCGATCGTCGACAGCTTTAAGCACCTCACGATCGCCCAGGTACATGAATGATGCTGTATGCTATGTCCATAGCGCGATTCCACAACATAACTCGATGATTTGTCTTTGACAGTGCCTGGAGCGTAATTTGGGCGAGAAGTACTGCACAGTCACGATGAAGCTCAACGACACGGAGACCAAGCTCTGGAACTACGGTACGCCAGCTCGCCGTATCTGTTCGTTCATTCACACACACCGCAGCTGACGCGCTGTGTCTTCTGACGACGCTAAATGCTAGAGGACGACTTTGCAAAGTCCCAGATGCGCGCCGCCGCGCAGCTCGCGTGCATCCTCACGCTCGTGGGGTACTCGATCTCGTTTCTCTCGCACGATTACCCACGCGAGGTGAACAACCAAGAGCAGCAGGTGCGCGGTAACCGAGTGGCGTCCACGCATTTCTACACGATCCCCATGCTCAACTCGCCTGTGCTCGAGTGAGAAGACTGTAGGCGGGTGACGACGCTCACACTTATGTAATCATGCTCTTCTTCTTTCTCTTCTTTCTTTCTGTGTGTGATTGTGTTGCCCGGTGGCTCTCGCTTCGCAAGTCATTCCGATCGTGTCGACAATACGGTGGGCGCTATAACACGTGAGAGGTCAGCCAACCAGCCATGAACGTTGGACAAGGGATGAGCCCAATATTGCAGTGGCACTTGTTCGTCCTTCGCATGGGGGCATTTCGTTCGGGTGGCAGTATTTGAAGAGACAAGGGGGGGGCTTTTTTGCTGCGGCACTGCTTCAACGTGACTTCAATTTGGCTCCTGCTACGTACCAGAAACGCATAAAAAGCGATCATCTGACTCTTCAGATGTAATTTACATTGGAGCAATAACTTGATTGTAAAAAGAGCCTAAGGATGGCTTTCAGCAGTTCAGTAAACTGAAATTTACAAAGTTCAGCTACATGTATTTTACAATCGAGTGTCGCAGTAGTCAATTGAGATCTTCTTTCCGTTAATTGATGGAGGCAATCCATCTTTTTCAAAGAAGAGCAACTCGTTCGTCGTGAAGCTTGCGGCCAGCGTTGAGAGCGCGCCACGAGCGACCTGGTAGTCTGCAGCACCTGCAGCACTATGTGCGTACAAAGACACCACAACACGGAGCATGGTTGACGAGATGGGGCTTGAGTAAGAGAGAGACGAGAATGGGGGGGGGTTTGTGCACGCTTCAAGCGTTTTGTGAACGCGTCAAGCATTTTGTTTGAAGCGTGCGCAAAACGCTTAGCGTGCACAAAACGCTTGAAACGAGCTCGCGTCCTTTTCTCTTCTCTCTCTCTCTGCCTCACATGGATCATGGATCATCTTCCCAATTTCAATCGTCGCCTGGAGCGACGATTGATTCGTTCTTTCCGGCGACACGCGCGCGCGATCTTTCTTTCTTGCTCTTCATGATCCGACTTGAAAGAAGAGCCCGCTTCACACCAAGTCATTTACGAGGTCACACATACAAGGGCGTCGACGCAAAGAACCACATGGGGAGGGGGATATTTTCATGGATACTTACTTGCTTCCATTCGTGTGGACGCATCGAAAGATAGAAGAAACCACATACCCCCAGCAAAACTGGGCTCCCTTGCGTCACTATGAAGAGAAGAACGTCGCAGCCGCTTGATGCGGCTCATCCATCTACCCATTCGTCCATTTTCGCGTAGACGCGAACGCAAGAGGCGAAACTCAGCCCTCCTGTTCGTTCACTCAGCAAAACTGATGTCGACGACGGTGCTCTCCATTGAAGACGCGCTCAAGAAGCTGCGCTGCCTCGCGCCACTCGTTGCAGTGGGCACTGCAGTCGTGACGCTGCTGCTCTGCGTGCTCTGTGCCAAGATCGGCGACAAGTACACAGGCGGACTCTGCTGGCCCTACGTGTCGGACCTAGCGCGCGACTCGCCCAGCTACTACCTCTTCAGTCTCGGGTCGCTCGTCGTCGCAGTGCTGCTGGCGACGAACTGGTTCTTCAACTTCCAGTTCCAGCGTGCGGTGCTCATGGAGCCCGTCGACGCCGACGTGGCAATGCCGCGCGCAGCGCACCGGCTGCTGCTCGCGAGCCTCGCGGTCGGCGCGCTCGGGATGTTCGGCCTCGTGCTCGTCGGCATGTTCAGCGCGGCGTCGTACCCGGCGGCGCACAGCCTCGGCGCACACTGGTTCTTCCTGCTCGAGAGCGTCGCGATCTTCCTCAATGTAAGTGGCCATGTTGTTATGAGCACTTTGTTATTTATCCCATGAGCCCTCGCATTGACGATCTCTCTTTATGTGTCTCGCTATGATCAGACGTTCATCAGCTACAAGATCCAAAAGTTCGTGCGCTCGATGACGGACCCGATATCGCACACGATCAACGGCGTGAACCTGGCGCTGCCGAGCCCCGAGATGATCCGGTTGCTCAAGCTCCAGAAGACGTTCCACATCCAGTTCGTGTTCGCGACTATGTACTTCATCACGATCCTGCTGTACCTGCCTGTTGGGCTCGCTGTCGCGCAGGACTTTAAGCGTCTCTCCATCACCGAGGTACTGTGTGTGAACGATTGAGCTATGGATTGAATATGGCTGGCTAGGAATTCACTGACCCACGGATGCTTTGATTTGCTGGCTAACTGTAGTGCCTCGAGCGAGACCTCGGTGCTACCTACTGCACGCAGACTATGCGGCGTAACGCCAACGACACCAAGCTCTGGAACTACGGTGAGCCGCTGCTCATGTGACCATTCTCTATCTGACTTGAGAAGCCAAGATGTGTCTAACATTCAACCCTGCGATGTGTGGCAAACGATAGAGGACGACGTGGCCGCGAACCAGATGCGCGCGGTCGCACAGCTGGGCTGCATCCTCACGCTGCTGGGCTACTCGCTCTCGTTCGCTTCGCACGAGTACGACGAGGAGCTCGAGAAGTACGCGAGCCGCGGGCTCGCGCAGTCCACGCACTTCTACAGCCTCGCTGTGCTGCCAACGCCGCCCGTAGCGTCCACATGAGTGAATCGCTCGGGTACGACTGTCAATTGAAATGTACTACTTTGAAATATGTTATAGGTAAGAAAGGACGGTGGCTGCGCGTGATTTGAGTGCAGCCACGTGAAATCAAAATGCAGCGAATTCTTGCACATTAACGCCCAGAAGCTATGTCGCCATCTACTCGTGTCGCATCGCACGTATTGTATGCACCAAGGCCCAAGTCTCAAGGCTCAACAACCTCCATCCAGATTGCTGTCTGTGCGCCTGTGATGGAAGCAGACAATAGTTTTTCTGATTATTAAGCTCGAGCTGTTCAACAATTTCCAGCGTAACACAATCAGAGCAATGCTTGTGGACACCTTGCGCCGCACGATGCCGCTCGTAGCGTCGGCGGCGCTGCTCATCACGCTTGCTGTGTGTCTCGCGCTTACACTCGCGATGGGGCGCTACATCGGCGGTCTCAAGCTGCCCTACTTCTCCGACATGGGTCGAGGTATGTCTTTGGTTCCAACTATACCAACACAACTACATTGTCATGGGGACTCTGCTGTGACTTCTGTGTGTGTATCTGTATGGGACCACGAAGACCCGCCGAGCTACTACGTGTTTGGCATCGGCCTCACCATCATCGCTGTGGCAATCTTCATGACGTGGATCCTCAACTGCGTGTACCAGTCTGCGTCACTGCGACTGCGCATCCACCGCGGGCTCCTGCGAAAGTCGACACTCGTCTGGAGCGCGCTCGTGGTCGTCTTGGGCGTGTTTTCCACGCCTGGACTGCCCATACTGGTGCGTATCATTACGTTACTCTCCACAATGTCAAAAACCTGAGCTAATCTCTGTGTTGTCGATGGGCCTCATTCGGTAATGTTGCAAGGCATTCTGCAGCACGACGTTGTGTCCACATGTCCACATGTACGCGACGTACTGGTTCTTCCTGCTCGAGACCCTCGCGCTGGTGGTGAACGTGAGCTCTTCTCTTGATTTTCTACTCTGTATTGCCTTCACAGTTGAGGAGGCCTGACAAAATGTTGACATTTTTCGAAAATGGTTGGTTGTCCTTTGACAGACTTGCCTCATGTACAAGCTGCTGCGCGTCCCACGGGACCACACTGCGGATCTCGTGGCCTTCGAGCGCACGCACCAGCGGCTCCGCTGGACCGTGACGCTGCAAGTGGTCTGCACTGTGCTGCTCGTGCTCACGGCGCTCATCCTGATCCCCATTGGCGCTGCGCTCGTCGAGCCCGTGCCGAGGCTCTTGGTGCGCGATTGCCTGGAAAAGCAGCTGGGCACGACCTACTGCACTTCCACGATGCGCTACAACGCCCAGAAGACAAAACTCTGGGCCTACGGTGAGCTTCTGATGGCTCAAGAGAGATCGTTGACTGCGCTCAGCCTGACAGTGTCGCTTGTCGATGGAATTGGCTTCTTGCTGCTGCTTGTAGAAACCAATTTCGCTGTGCACCAGACGCGCGCCGTCTGCGAGTGGGTTGCGATGTTCACGCTCGTGGGCTACTCGCTCTCGTTCATGCTCTACCGCGACTACGAGGTCGAGCACAGCGGCATCACGCCAGAGCTTCAAGGGCACAGCCACGAGCACGACATGGAGGTCAATTTGCTGGACGCGTAGCACATCATAGCAAAGCTTTGTCTCTCTTTCGCTCGGGAGTATACTTATGAAATTGGTTTATGAAAGACTATGGTACTGCTAGTAATATCTACGCCTACGCTACCCCATTGGCCATCGAAGCTTCACCAATTACACGTTTGCTCCATAGCGCAGCTCCGAGCTACTCGCTTCTTCCGCTGTCTCGCCGTCTGTGGCCATCGCGGCGGCTGCATTCGCGTCAGTCTCCTCCTTTGCGAGCGCCATGATGTGTTTGCGCGTGTAGTATCCGATGAAGAAGAGCAATGAGAGCGCGCTGGCGGCGCCAACGATCAAAATCACGACCTCTGTGCCGCTATGTGTGCCGTGGCTCGACAGCAGCATCGTCAGGTGCTGCGCCGCGTGGCCCGAGTAGACCCATATGATCGAGAACGGCAGGCCCGTGAGCAGCGCGGCGGCAAAGTACACGACGAACTTGACTTCGAGCACGCTCAGCCCGTAGTTCTTGATCGCGATCGGGAAGAACGCGATGCGCGTGAGGAACACGATGAGCACCTGGCGTTTGAGCAGCAGCGACTGGAACGCCTTGAACACCGGGTGGCCGCGCTCCATGTACGCGCGCACGCGCTTGCGGCAGAGATACCGCCCGATGAGGAACGAGAGCACTGAGCCGAGCAGCTTGCCGATCGTCGCGAGCAGAAGCCCGACCCAAAAGCCAAAGATATACCCTGCGAGCAGCTCAAACGCTGTCGACGGAAAGCTACGCACAGGAAAGCGATGCATGAGTGCCATCGACACATAGAATCACATGCATGCACATATTGCGACGCTGTCGATATGAACGCACCATAGGATGATGAATGTCGTGAATGTAAGCACGTAAATCAGCGAGCCGACCACTTCGTGGCCCTATTGTTCGTCCACACAGATCCCAAAAGATCCACACATGCGCCAGTTAGTCCACACGCACCGAGAGATCTCGAATAAACACACAAAGCACTGCACCGTACCTGAATCCACTCGATGATAGCGTTGAACTCGTCCGTGTTGATGAAGCGCAGAATCACGAAGGACGCGAGCAGCGCGACGCCAAGCACGCCCAATAAAAACAAGATCTTCTGGCAGAGCTTCCAGTTGCGGCTGCGCGCGAGGTCGCTGAAGCGCGTCTTCATCTGCTTGCGCTTGCGCTGTAGCAGCGTCGTCGTCGCGTACCGACTTTGTTTGCCTGCACTGCCATTATACCCACTCCTGCTGCCATCGACACACACGATCTTACTGTCCTCGTCCTGCATGTGGATCGTCGTGAGCGACGACGCGGCTGCGAAGGGCTGCGGCGGCTCGGCTGCGAGCGCGTTCATGGACACGCCGTCGGGCGACCCTATCGTCTCCACAGGCTCGTACTGTGGCAGCATGGCTCTCGTTTATCTGTCTCGTGGCTCTCGTGATTGAAGAGAAGGAATGTGGCGCTGGGTGCTATCCACGGTAGCGGCGAGCGAGACGCATGTACGTATGGGACTGTGAGCAGGGCGACAGAATTAGCGAGCAATATAGGGACGTAGCAGCTGGCTGTCTGCGAAGCGGCTCTAACTCTTGCGCGTGGATACCAGCTGGTTGGGTCGAAAATGATGAGTTTTCCTAGTGATTGTCGAAAATACCAAACATCTGATTTCTCAGTGGAGCACAACGTCTCGTCCCTAGAGAATAATATGTGACCACTTCAAACGAAAACATGCTTATCAATGAAAGTAAGAATCACGATTCAAGATGGTCATGACGTAGAGTTGCGTCTCTGCTTTAGAATGAGCCCTTGATACATCGAGACGAGCAACTTGAGAGCAACGACGGCCGATCTCCGTGTCCATCTTCGACTTTTTTGGATTTTTCTTGGCGTAAAATCGACTGTCGCTCCCGAATCTGAAGTCGAATGAGTTGAATTCAATCTCTTTTTTGTATTTTTGACATCATATCTCAGAAAAGGCAAGTTTTTTTGACACTCCTGATTTGTCCACAATGATGGCTTTTAGGATGAGTACTTCTCTGTCCAATCATAGTATCCACATTTGGCCTTTTCGACCATAACTTCCTGACCAGATCGAATTTTTGAGCACGACAAGAACGACAAGATAGCTGACAATCAAGGTGATTTACTGCTATTTTTTGTTGCGCAAT
>JAADXK010000713.1:0-16773 GCA_023337805.1 Globisporangium barbulae | reverse complement strand
GCGTTCTGGAGGTCGGTCTTCGTCATGAACTGCTTCCCGCCTTCGTACACACAGCGCGCGAGCATTCCCCAGATGTTCTTAATTGGGTTGAGGTCTGGAGAGAGCGCCGGCCACTTCATGATGCTTACGCCGCGTTCATCAAGCCACTGCGTCGTAAAGCGGGATCGGTAGGTGGAGGCGTTGTTTTGCTGGAACGTGAAGCCTTCCGGGTGGTACTGAGCGGTGAACGGCAGCAAGTAGTTGCGCAGCGTGCTGACGTAGTCCTCGCTGTTCTGTCGTCCGGAGAGCACAGCAAGACGCGACTTCCCTTTGGCCGAAAACGCTCCCCACACCATCACCGATCCGCCACCCGCTTGACGCTTGGAGTAGACCTGCTTCTCTTTGCGAAGGTCGTGCCAGTAATACTGGAGTCCGTCTGGGCCGTCGAGGTTAACTTCTTCTCGTCAGAGAAGACCACTGACTCCCACTGAGCGCCGAGAACGACCGACGCCCAAGCCTACTCGAGGCGCGCCATCTTGTGCGCCTTCGTAAGCACGGGGCTGCACTTGCGCTTGACGTAACACAGCGAATCTTCACGAGTAAGCAGTCGACGAACCGAGCGAGCAGAAACCGTGTGGTCGAGTACTCGGACCAACTGAGACGAGCTGTACTGGCCGGTTTGCGCTGCTCTGACGATGCGCCAAACGGTTGTTGCGGGCAAGCTGGAGCGTCTTCCTGATCGTCGTGTGGTGTTGCAGCGCCCCGGATCGCGCAGGTATGCTTGGACAACGGCCTTGAAGTGTCGAATCACCACTGCAACCTCTCTCTGGCTCCTGCCGGCCGCGTTCATGGCCGAGATCTGGTCTTGCTCATAGTCGGACAGTGACAGACCTCTTGGCATCGCAAAACTTGTTCTCTCGCTCTGAAAACCACATATAAGTGAGTAATAAGCCTGTTCAATATAAAAAACGCTTTTCAGAGGCAAACAAACGCACCTGAGGCAATAACGAACGGCGCTTCCGAAGTGGCCTTATATATTCTTTCAGGGGCTTGGCGCGTTATTTCTAGTGCCATCAGTTTTTCTTGGATTGGATGTGGGGAGCACCAAACGATTGGTCTGAACGAGACGAGTGGTGGGGTGTAATTACGAATGTAAATATGGCATTTTGTGGTCGCAAGTGTAAAAAAACTGGTGGTCTTATAAGTATGGCCAGCACTGTAGATGTAGCATAATTTGCTACTGCAACATTTTCAACTCTTCCTCGTTTTCCGTATTTTTCCCGTAATTTTTCGTGCTCACGCTAATCAATGCGTCGGAAAAAAGTTTTTTTTCCAAAATGGTCACAGTAAAAGAAGCCTTAAAAGAACATAAATAAGATTAGCTACATTTACGCTTATAATTCCTCACATCACTCACTCACACGGACTCGCGGAAGATCGACTCGTTATTCGGCGAGTTGTCCATCTGCGTCTCCTGCATGCTCACGCCCGGGACTTCTCCACTCTCAGCCCCAGCGAACGTCTCAGGGGCGAACCAGTACACGCAGCAGAGACAGGGTGAGCACACGAGCGCTAGCGCCAGTGCGAACGGTGCGAGCAGCAGGTACCCGGACGCGCACAGACACGTCGTGAACGCGTTGCGGTGGGTCGTGTCGAAGATCTTCGTGCACGGCACACAGCAGCAGCAGAGCAGACTGAACACTAGTGCGAGCACGAACGCCGGTGGCCCAAAGACCAGGAAGAACAGTCCGCGCAGAAGCTTGAGCGAGATCGTCTGACTCGCCGACTGCTCTTCGACTTCTGCCATTTGGTTGCCTGGGCACCCGCGGATATTCCACCACTGTAAACGCATATTTTGAATACCAACAATACAGTTAGCATGCGGTACTCATAATTTTGCAAGCGTCAGGAAGAGGTTGGACGTTCGAAGCGCATTGTACCTGGAAGTGCTCAGGGAAGACCGTGTCGTCGATGATCGCGCAGCAGATCCAGCAAAAGCTCGTGTTGCACACCACGCACTTCATCTGATTGCAGCCACCTGCAATTTAAGAAACACAAACAGTCAGACAAGTGATTGAACAACAAACATAACCCAAGCACCTACGAGGCACTAAGTACGCACCGATCTTCTCGACAAAGTTGTTGCACCCGGGACAGGGCTTGGAGATCTCGTTGATCATCGCGTGGTTGAGCTTCTCGATCGCCACGATCTTCTTCTCGTACTCAGCGCACGAACGGCCGCGGTGCGCCGTGCTGTGCACGAAGCAGAACTCGCCGCCGCAGGACTCGCAGAGACACTCGGGGGCCTCGCTACCTCTGTACACTTGTGAGTGGTCGCAGAACGGACACTGGCGCGCATTCTCGTTCTCCTTGTTAAATTTGAACTTGAGGTATTTCTCCCACGAGCTCTTGGACACCACGGTTCGGATGTCCTCCGGCACGATCTCCACTGCACACGCCGGCTCGCCCTCGTTCTCGTGGAAGCACGTCGGGTACACTTGGCCTTCGCCGATCTTGAACTGTAGGTAGTTCTCTAGACACGCCTCGCAAAACAAGTGGCCGCACTTGCTTAGTCGAAAGGATTTCCCCACGGAGACGTACTCGAAGCAGATCTGACACATGAACGTCTCCTCCATGGAGAATCCCAGGTAGCTCACCACGGAGCGCAGCAGGTTCGGCACGGACTGCGAGAAGCTGCTGCTCGAGCGCTGCAAGGTTGGTATGGACTCGCGGCTGTCTACATTGCTTCCTGACCAACTTTGCGTCCCGGTTCCATTTCCATGTCCGCCACCACTGTTTTCTGTTGAGAACAGCTCGCTATCGCGGTCGTTCGAGCCGATGATCGCACGCATCGTGCGTCCGGACGCTGCTCGTACGACCCGAGAAAAACTCGCCCAGGACGTGTCTTCTTCTGCCTCACCAGACATACACCGCTGATGGACTCGCGACTTCGTGCTATTGCTCTCGAGCATCGGGATGCCGCTGATGGATATCCGCCGCTCGGTGATGGAGCTATCGGTGAATATGTCTCCATTGCCGCCACTGCTACTTGGTTCGTGGTATGCTACTGGGAGATTCGTGATCGCGACTTCAATGCGCGCGAGATACGCGTCTGCCCAGCCGCCCCACTTCTCTGGATACGCCTGCCGCTGCTGCTTGAGCTGGTGCACGAGCCACCACCATTTTGTGCGCTCGTCTTCCCCCTGGAACGCCTGCTTGCGCTTGAGCTTCTGCTGCAGCTCCAATAGGAACACGCACACGTCGCACACTTTCTCCAGCTCCATCGAGTCGATCGACAGTCGGTTGCTGTTCGCTTGGCGCAAGTTGCGACCAGCGACACACGTCGTCAGCATCATCTCTGCATTGGCGGCAGCCGAACCGCTCAGCGCTGCAATCGCTTCTACGTCTGGCAGTGATGCGGACACGGATACCGTCGACGCCGTGGACGGCAGCGACGTTGATATCCACGCAAACTCGGACACGGACGCGCGCTCGAACGCGTCCAGAAACGCTCGGATCTCGCGCTCCACGGCTGGAGCAGCGGTGGCGATGGTCGCGTCAATCGCCTTGGTGTGGTGAGCTGCTGGCGAGAGGACTGCGTCACGCTGCTGCGACAGTGCACTGGAAGCGGTTTCTTCGATGGAATCTGCTTGTGGTGGCGGCACTGCTGCTGGCAATGGCGCTCGTGGCGATGCCATTTCTTTCTTTCTCTTAGTCGCCGGCTCTTCCAGCTTTCACGTGCATCATCTCATGAACCCACACGCGCGATTCTCCAGCTGTGCCTCCGGAGGTACAACAAAACCAAGCAAAAACTCGAAAGTCGATTTTGTTGCTTTAATTTAAGAATTGGGCTACGGTTTGTTTTGCTCAGGATCGTAATTTCGGGTACAAAATAATAAATGAATCTTGACTGATGCATACTAAAGTGAGGTTAAGAGTCCGAGTGTTACAAAACTGTAGCCTTCTCTGTGCAACAGTTATAACAAACGACGACAGAAAGTGCTTCGGTATCCTTCGTATTAATGTACACAAATAATCAAGCTGGCTCAGGTGCGCTATTCTAAAGCGCCTTACAAAAATCAAGACAATTGCATTTGCTCATCAAGAGGAGCCTTACAAGCCGAAATGCTCATCAGCGGACCGTCTGAGTGGAGTGAGGTGACGCTCGCGCCAAAGGCCAGCAAGACGAACCTGCTACAGCATGGTATGACCCATGCACCGCTCATGTACTCTAGTAGCACCTTGCCCACTCACTCAATTACTCGATTTGGTGCTTATTACCTTTGATACATTGCACAGCGTATTGCCCGACGCTGCGGATGGCTGCAATGCCACAAGGGAGCTCCGTCGTCATCACGAAGTTTGCGAGCGCAGATGCCACCGACCAGCGCTTCTTCGAGGAGGTCATGGAGCAGCCGACCGATCACGTCCGCCTGCATGAGCAGCAAGAGAACGCAAAGGTGCGTTAGCATTACGTTGCGCTGCCATCAACTGTGACTCACAACTTGTCTGTCTATCTATACTAACACTGCGCTCTCTGTAGGACTCAAAAATATCGGAATTCCAGTTTGCAGCGTGGTCGAGTGGACGGTCAGGCAAGAATCTGCTCGCAATCGCGCGCGACGGCTGCGTAGAGATCTGGGAAGTCACGGACGAGACGTGAGTGCCTTGGTTTGCTTCGTGTTCACACGCACTCCAGTTTGTTATCCTAACCAATGCCTGTGCTTTTATTACTGGAAGACACATTCGTGCGAGTCTAGTAAAGTCCGTCCCTGCTTTCCAGAACGTTCGGGGCATTACGTGGAGCCCTATTGCAGACTTGCTGCTGGTATGTCCGTCGCCAACTTTCTGTACTCCTATGTCTTGCGTAACCATGTCTGACACATTCTTTTATCTGGATGGTGTGGCGCGCCTTGATGCAGATCTACTCGGACAAGGATCTCGCGTGTGTTACCACTGATGCGCACGCGCCACGGAACGTATTTTCGCTGCCTGCAGAGCGGCGGCACGTCTGGAAGGCGTGCTCGTGGAGTCCCAATGGACTGGCACTGACAGCGTGAGTGTCCATTACTGAGTATGCTCTTAACGTTCGCATAGAACTGACACGTACTGTTGTCGTTTGTGTGCGCAGTGTGACGTGCTCTACACTCTATGACGTGTCCTGGACGAGTATCGAAGTGATGACGTCCGTGTCCAAGCCAAAGATCGACCTCTTTCCAGTGGATCAGATACAAACGGCAGCTGACAAGTCAAAGTTTGGTGGGATCACGGCAGTGATGCGCATAGCTCCTGGTATGTGCGTGTTGACGACGGACACGCCTCTCGTGTTCCAAGAGGCAGTGGGGCGACCTACAGCGGCATTGACGGTGTTGGGCGCATCGAATGGCATCTCCATCCAGCAGAGCAGCACCAATAGCCAGTCGTTGCTGAGGATACGCGATCCAATGCCATCGTCAAGTTCCAGCAGCAGCCTGTTGATCGAGACGATCTCGTCGTCCAACGCTGAAATGGTGTCTGCCTCGTCGGATTCGATTCTCGACCTGACATCGTTGCGAGTCACGGCGTCGTCGAACATGACGAGCTCACTCCAGATCCTCAATCGCCCCCAGGTATGAAGACCTCGATAGTGGGTCGTCATCGGAATTCCTAATCACTTGCTGTATTTCTTGAATGGCGTTTATTCCAGGAACAACGTCCAGCTCAAACATCGACGCGGCCACGACCAACTTCTCACGTCCTCGTCCTCGCACGAGAGCCAGGTGAAGACGGTGCGGGATGGCAGTTGGCGACCAGTCTGGTGGTTCCCAACCTACCAACACCCGACATGCTCGTTGTCCAGGTACAGAGTGGAAAGGAGCAACTTGTTTGGTTCATGAGAAGTGTCAGTAGAATGACTACTCTCTGATATGATTTCGTCAAATTGAGCTGTAGGACGCGCGCATCATCATCGGAAGTACGCTGGCGAGCCGCATCGTTGTCGCGCACATGGGTAGAGATGAAGAATCCAGTTGGGACGTCTCGCTGACAGGAGAACTGGTGCGTGTTGCGTTCAGTCAAGCTGTGTTTAGACTTGTGACTTGTGACCTCTAACAGACTCGTTGCTCGTGTCATGTCAATGCAGGAGCTGCCGTCGAGCCACGTGTGCAGAGGGCTCTTCCTCGGCGAGCGGTCCCCGTTCCTGCAAGCTGCGTCCACCGAGAAAGTGAAACAGTCGGTGTTCTTTCACGCCAGCGCAGCCCCAGGGCCGCAGCAACTCCACTTGTTCAAGTTCAAAGTCCCTCGCCGGCCTCGGCCTGTAGCATCCACGCTCGAGAACCCAGCTGAGCCGACTAGCAATTCAAGCCAGCCGCCTGCTCCAATAGAAGAGCATTCAGTCCAAAATGCGACCGACCGACAGCTTCTTCCTGCGGCGGCCAGCGACCATCAGCAACCTTCTCCCGACATGCTCGCTGCCATTGTCACAAAACTGGACGCGATGCAGACGCAGCTGAACGCGCGCTTCGACGGCATGCAGGCGCAGCTGGAGCAGCTGGTGACGCGCATAACGCAATTGGAGAGCAGTCGACAGGCTGAATAGATAGGCAGGCAATGGACCTAGGTTCATAGAGCAATCCATAACCGCAATCCAATGACTCGCAGGTGAGATGATGCCATGCTTGACATGCATTCATACCAACATTCCGGAAAACCGATCTTCGAACAACCTTGTGACAACATTCCGACGTCTGAACTGCTGCGAAGTTGGGTCAGGCCCAAGAATCGACAGCGAGAGCGATCGAAGGCGCCATCCTTCGAGCACAGCAAGTATTGAGAGGGGCAATGCGTTGGGTTTCAATATTGGACTCGTCGATGTAGCGGCTTCTCTATTCCTGAAAATCCTCCGGACAGCATGGAAGATGTCGATGTTCGATCGCGTTCGAACCCACGGGTTGGATTGCTCGAGATAAGACGACAAGGAAATGTATGTTGCAGGAAGGTTGCTCCAAAGTTAGATTCGCTCAACCACTTACAATTCATTTTTGAATTGATTTGAGAAACCACCGACAGAATCTCTCTCTTCAGTCACTCACTCTGAAAAAAGACTCGCAACCAAGAAGACAAGAAGAATAACGATGGGCCGCTCCCGTTCCTCCCGTTCCGCCCCAGCGCCAGCGCGCCGCGCGCCTGCCCCCGCGCAGCCAAAGCGCCCGGCGCCTGCGCCAGCCAAGACCCAGGCCGCTCCAGCGCCCGCCCCAGTGCACCAGAGCAGCGGCGGCGGCGGCATGCTCGGCGGCCTCATGGGCACGGTCGCCTCGGGCATGGCGTTCGGCACGGGCAGCGCCATGGCACACCGTGCGGTCGGCGCCGTCGCCAACTCGTTCGGCGGCTCCTCGGACGCTGAGCAGCAGGAGGCGCCAGTCGTCCAGGCGGCTGAGCAGACGCAGCCACAGCCGCAGGTGTGCTTCCGCGACCAGAAGGCGTTCCTCGACTGTCTCAACGTGAACCAGAACGACATCAGTGCGTGCCAATTCTATTTAGACCAGTTCAACCAGTGCAAGCAGCAGAGCTCGTACATGTAAAGCTGCCGTGGCTGATGAGCTTTCCATGCTGAGCGACCGCGGAGACGAGCACGTCGTCGCGGGCTGTGAAGCTGCTCGCCGCAGTGGCTTTCCTGTCACGTGGCACTTTTCGTTCCAGCATTAAGGTCTCCAGTGCGTCAGTCGTGGGCACAATTCGAGCAGAACATCAGGACGCACGCTCTGCTAGATCAACGGACTTTCCGCGACCGAAGCAGAGTGCGAGTTTGCGTTCATCGCTGCTCTGAAATGTGCCGCCGATGATGTCAACGGGAGAAATCGAGACCTGGAATAGAGAGAGTCAAGTGCACGAGAGATGAAGCTGCTGGCGAGTTGGAGACTTAGAATTGTGTATTGGATCAGGAAACAAAAAGCAGACGCCTGCACCTTATAAAGACGAGAATGAAGAATCGAGTCGTGCAGGGTATGCCTAGAGGAAATGATCGTGCCAGATGTGTGTTTGTTTTCCTCACTTTGTGAGTGTGTCATGTGCCGACAGGATGTCAGCCCTATATCCTCGTTCCACGACGACGCCGCCGTGGCCGTAGCCGATCGTCGGGCTGCTCGAGTCTGACAACATTCCTGGTCCCCACGTGCGTAGCTCAGAACACCCTCGGCTCAGACTGTCGTGGTGCTCCCCGTGAGCGCATTGTCGACCTCATGGACGGGCACGATGAGTGGCACGAGCGACTGCATGAGCACAGCCCAAAGCCTTTCGCCACACAAGGGACGAAGCTGCTTTGATCTCATGAGCTCATGCGGACCTTGTTCACGATTCACATGGCACATGCCAGTCAATATCGCGTACGATTCCTTTTGTCAGTAGCACCGAAGGAACACGGCGATGCGTGGTGCTTCCCGACCGCGCTATTTAACGAGCTCGTTTAGTAGTGTGAGCCTCTTCCAGTCGAAAGAGACTATCACTGCTGCCTTAGAGGGCTGGATCTCGTCTTTAAGCGTAGATGAGAGTTGGCGAATTGCCTCGCAGAATGTGTGCGCAGGCATGGCCGTGTAGGTGATTGTACTATCGCATGTGCAACCTGGCCAACGACTGTTCCAACAGCAGAGAATACACAAAATCCAGCGTGGTCACGCTAGATAAGCCTACTTCACCGTGACCACGCCAGGTTTTACCTGAATGGCTGGAACTCGGACGTGACTGAGGCCGCGCTGCAGATCTTCAACATCCCGCTGGTCGAGGCGGCGGTCGAAGACGACGACGACGACGAGCCCTTCAATGGTACGACACCAACTGACTATTACAACACTGGTGCTGAGATGGAAGCTCTGTCGTCCTTGGTATCGTCGACAAGGCTTTGACTAACTAGACTGCTGATACTGATTATTTGTGTAGAAACACCGAGCTACGCGAACAGCCGCGAGCGCGTCGAGGCCGCGCACAATTCGCTCAGTGATCGGTACTGTGCCGTGCTCAAGTCCTTCCGACGCAACCATACGGCCATCGCGAACGACCGCATCTGCGAGTGTGTGCACTCGCTTGATGAAAAATCTTCACGGGCCATTTCTTTCTTCTCACTGGCAATCGACAAAGCTCTCATCGTCAATGTGGGTTGATTGACGGATGGCACAGCACACGCCTGGAAGGATCCCATCGGTTGTCGTGGAGCCTCAACCATGAGCGACAGGGGCGATCACCACCACCTTCCAATAATATTGGGAGGAATCTTTTTTTCAGGCTCAACCATCACTCCTGTTTCCCACCTGTTCTTCTGTTACAGACTTGAAAAACCTTGGGATGGACACCAGTTGCACCTCGTTTTCACTGGGCTGTTCTATGCGCCATACAACCGCCAAGTGCGGAAGCCACGGCTCAACGCGTGTGCTCCACTCGTTTGGCGCCCCCTCTGTTGTTGTTTGTCGTGTGGGGCCGAGAAAGCTCGCGTCCTTGCCTGCCATTTCCTTTTTTGGATACAGCAGCCAAGGAAAGAGAAAGCCAGCCTCGCGTGCCCTTCCGCCTCCGTTCCGGACGTCAAAGCACCCCCAGCAGCAGCAACCATGGTGCGCACATTCGCGTCGTCTCTCGCTTGTCGATGGACGTGATGATAAACCAAAAGCGAGCCAGGCGACTAAAGATTTCTCTTTGTTTTTTTGTATTGTGGATCTTTCATGGTGATGGCGACAGGTGAACTTCACGGTCGACCAGATGCGTGAGATCATGGACTACACCACGAACATTCGTAACATGTCCGTGATTGCCCACGTGGACCACGGCAAGTCGACGCTGACCGACTCGCTCGTGTCCAAGGCCGGTATTATCTCGGCCAAGCACGCCGGTGAGGCCCGTTTCACCGACACCCGTGCGGACGAGCAGGAGCGTGGTATCACGATCAAGTCGACCGGTATCTCGATGTTCTTTGAGTACGACATGGACGCCGGTGACCTCGCTCACGCCAACAAGCTCGCTGGTGTGACCCAGGAGGAGGCCAATGCCACCATGGAGGCCGCCATGGCCGCCTCGACGGACGTGACCATCAACAAGAACTCGTACCTGATCAACCTGATCGACTCGCCAGGTCACGTTGACTTCTCGTCGGAAGTGACTGCCGCCCTGCGTGTGACGGACGGCGCCCTCGTCGTCGTCGACTCGATTGACGGTGTGTGTGTGCAGACCGAGACCGTGCTTCGTCAGGCTATCTCGGAGCGTGTGAAGCCAGTGCTTATGCTGAACAAGGTGGACCGCGCCCTGCTCGAGCTCCAGCTCGGCCCTGAGGACTGCTACCAGGCGTTCAACCGTGCCGTGGAGACCGTCAACGTGATTATCTCGACGTACAACGACGAGGGCCTTGGTGACTGCCAGGTGTACCCAGACAAGGGTACGGTCGCGTTCGGTTCGGGCCTCCACCAGTGGGGTTTCACCCTTAAGAAGTTCGCCCGCATGTACGGCCAGAAGTTCGGCATTGAGGAGGACAAGATGATGCAGAAGCTCTGGGGCGACTGGTACTTTGACGCGGACAACAAGAAGTGGACTTCGCGCAACAACGCCAACGGCACCCTCAAGCGTGCTTTCTGCCAGTTCATCATGGACCCGATCATCAAGATGTTCGACGCGATCATGAACGACAAGAAGGCCAAGTTCGAGAAGATGATGAAGGCCGTCGGTGTGGCCCTCAAGCCAGACGAGAAGGACCTGACCGGCAAGCCGCTGCTCAAGCGTGTGATGCAGCGCTGGCTGCCAGCCGCCGACGCCGTCCTTGAGATGATTGTCGTGCACCTGCCATCGCCGGTGACTGCCCAGCGTTACCGTGTGGACACCCTCTACGACGGTCCGCTCGACGACGAGTGCGCCAACGCCATCCGCAAGTGTGACGTGAATGGTCCTCTGGTCATGTACGTGTCCAAGATGGTGCCAACCTCGGACAAGGGTCGTTTCTACGCCTTCGGCCGTGTGTTCGCCGGTAAGATCGCCACTGGCCAGAAGGTGCGTCTCCTCGGCCCGAACTACGTGCCGGGCAAGAAGACCGACCTGTGGGTGAAGAACATCCAGCGTACCGTCATCATGATGGGTCGCTACGTTGAGCAGACCCCGGACATTCCGGCCGGTAACACGTGTGGTCTCGTCGGTGTCGACCAGTACCTGCTCAAGTCGGGTACCATCACGACGTCGGAGACTGGCCACACGATCCGTACCATGAAGTTCTCGGTGTCGCCTGTCGTGCGTGTCGCCGTCGAGCCAAAGTCGGCCGCCGACCTGCCAAAGCTTGTCGAGGGCATGAAGCGTCTCGCCAAGTCGGACCCTATGGTCCTCTGCTACACTGAGGAGTCGGGTGAGCACATTATCGCCGGCGCCGGTGAGCTTCACTTGGAGATTTGCCTGAAGGATCTCCAGGAGGAGTACATGGGCTGCGAGGTCAAGATCTCGGAGCCGGTCGTGTCGTACCGTGAGACGATCACGGGCGAGTCGGAGAAGACGATGCTGTCGAAGTCGCCAAACAAGCACAACCGTCTTTTCTGCGTGGCCCAGCCTCTGGGTGACGACCTCACGGAGGAGCTCGACGAGGGCAAGGAGGAAGTGTCCCCGCGTTTCGACTTCAAGCTCCGAGCGCGTTACCTGGCGGACAACCACGGCTGGGACGTGACGGACGCTCGTAAGATCTGGGGCTACGGCCCAGACGGCACTGGTCCGAACCTCTTCGTGGACCAGACCAAGGGTGTGTCGTACCTGAACGAAATTAAGGAGTCGGTGCTCGGTGGCTTCAACTGGGCCACCAAGGACGGTGTGCTCTGCGAGGAAGTTGTGCGTGGCATGCGCGTGAACCTTCTCGATGTGGTGCTCCACGCCGATGCCATCCACCGTGGCATGGGTCAGATCCTGCCAACCACCCGCCGTGTCGTGTACGCGTGCCAGCTGACGTCGTCGCCTGCGCTCATGGAGCCGGTGTTCCTCGTGGACATCCAGTGCCCGCAGGACGCCATGGGCGGCTGCTACGGCGTGCTCACGCGTCGCCGTGGCCACGTGTTCTCGGAGGAGCAGCGCCCGGGTACCCCGATGGTGCAGATGAAGGCGTACCTGCCTGTGAACGAGTCGTTCGGTTTCACCGCCGACCTTCGTCAGAACTCGGGTGGCAAGGCCTTCCCGCAGTGCGTGTTCGACCACTACCAGGTCGTCGCCGGCGACCCGCTGGAGTTGAACACCATGTCGGGCAAGCTGACCAACGGCGTGCGTGTGCGCAAGGGTCTCTCGCCGGACGTGCCTCCTCTCGACCGCTTCTACGACAAGCTTTAAAGCGCTGGAAGAGAAAAAGCTGTCTCGTTTGGGGTTCACCGCTTTGGTGCATGCGCGAGCTCTTCCGCTGGCTGCTCGCTGCGACTGGTTAGTGGCTTGCTTGGCCTGGTAGATGCTTCTTGCTGGACCCCGTTCTTATGTAGATTTTTTCCATCAAGTTAACCTGCTGGTGAATGAAAAAGCATCGATTTATTCGCAACCTGCTGTGCTGTTCTTGCTGTGTCGTCATTCGGTACCTTTCGCTCATCATTCATTGCCCATGTGTCGTGCGCTACTGTTGTGTCTTCACGCGCGCGTCCTTCGTTTGTTGCAGCTTGCTGACGATCTTGAGCTGTTGCAGGAGCTTTGTGATGATTTTAACAATGTCGTCTCTTGTGGATGAGGGCTTAAGCCCCAGGAGCTCACGGAGTTGAAGCATGAAGAGCTTCTCGGTGCGACTGGACTCGATCAGGCGCTAGGGGTGGCACACGGACTGAAGTTGAGCTGACCAAAGAAATCTTTGATTCACTTGAATATGTAGGTAGACACACGCATGATTACCAGGACAATGGGCTGAAGCTGATCCGCCTGCGGTGCCTGCAAGAGCGTCATGAGTTCGAAAAGCGCGTCAAAAGCGCTGGCTCCTGACGCTTGGTTCATGTGCTTTCGCCGCGCCTCCAGCTCCACCACCACGTCTTCTGCACGCTCCAATAGCTGAAGTTCAGGCACGAAAGAGTGCAACGCCATCATAAATTAGGACGCGACTTCACGGCGTAAATGCCAAAAAGCTCACCGATTCGAGGTCTTCGTACGGCGGCAACGAGCTCGCCCTTGGCATCACAAACTTCGACTTTCCCTATTAGAAGCACACAAGGCAAAATGCGAGTGGGTCAGACATCAGCCGGACAAGACAGCCGTAGCCGGCATCGTACCTCTTGCAGCCGATGCAAAACGGCCTGCAACTTGCTGAGAAAACGCTGGAACGTGGGCACGATGGTCGCTAGGCGACTCGCCGCTTGGGCCGCCCGTGGCAGCTCGCGCACGTGTTTCACTTGCAAGACATGGCAGCACGAGGCGACGATCTCGGAGCAGAGCCTCCCCACTTTCCTCTCCAGCGCGTCTTTCTGCTTTTGCTGCTGCCGCTCTCGATTCCTCATATTCACGGACACGTTTTCCTTTCCTGAAATTGCTGCTGGCGTTGCGTGGGCTGCCAGAGCGGCCTGGTCGAGCGTGAGGTAGCATTGGACGCTCAGATCTTTGAGAAACGCGCGCTGCGTGCTCTTCGCCTGTGGCTTGGTCTCCACGCGGAGCCAGCTGAGCAGCTTGTCCAAAGAAATGCCTTCCGAGAGCGTGTCGCTTGGAAGCGGCTCAAGCGCTAATGGCGTGGTGTCTGGTCTTTTCTCAGCTGCCTCAGCTGGTGTTGCTGATGTCGCGTCGCCAGCGACAGCAGCACCTCGCTCATTCTCGTGCTGCTGAGATTTCATGCCCTGCTTAGATCGGAAGCCGTTACGGAGCTGGCTGCGGAAGTGCTCAATCTCCAACTGCGCTGTCTACAGAGGATTGTCATCACACGCAAGACTCATGAAACAGATTCAGGGAAGGCGCTAAGGCGCACAGTAAACGTACCACGAGCTGGCTCCTGGTCGGTCTCGCATGGAGCTGGTCACGTAGTTTTGCGTTCTCGTGTCCAAGCTCGATGGCCATCTGTTGTTGCTGCTGGATAAAGCGATGTAAGCCGCTCAACTCGGTCGTGTGACCGCCGCCTTGGCACGAACACTGCTGCAATCTTTGCTCCACGGCCTTGAGCACTTTTGTCCATGCCTCCGCTGCGTTTACAGCCTCTTCCACGCGCAAGTCAGTGTCGCTCGCTTGACTTTCGCCAGTGGACTTTGTCGCAGCAGCCGCCGTTGCTGCTTCGCCTCGCTCCTTGGCCAGTTGAAGCTCGAGTCGACGCATGCGGCTGGCATACCGCGTGACGTCATTGCGCGCGTTCTGTGGGGTTGAAGCAGCAGCACATCAGTCATCAGCGGCTGCCAAAGACGCACGCACTGGACGTCGTCAAGATGCTGCTGTGCATACGCCGATAGAGAAAGAGAGAAAGAGACCTTTAGTTGCGCGCGCAGCTCGCGCACTTCGTCTCCGCCGCCTACTGCATCCATTTTCATCGCGAAATCAACTTTCCTGAGAATCTTACAAGTGGCTACATTCACTCAGCAAAAAATCCAACAAGAGATGACCCATACACATTTGTAGTTATATGTAGCTGTGAGAAGGCTGGGCGACATTGTGGCCCTTCATTCTCTTCGCGGACGTTGAGTCGTCCAACATGAGCAGCCAATTTTGAAGCGATGACTTCATGTACCCTTGACAAAACGTTCATACCGGTTTTGACAGGTTATAGATAAAAGCACACACATCCATTCTACATAGCTCAAAGAAATCTTTATAAATAGATTTACTTTAAAATATGGTAGACAATATTTGATCATTACTCAAGATACATGCTGTAACGGGTTCACTTTCTTGCCGTATGACAGCTGTCCGCACATTGTGTACCAGCATGCATAATAGCACCTGGAATCGATGGGATCGCTACATAATTCGACTCACCGCCAACGTAACACGCAGACTCCAAGCCAAGCGCTCCATTCGTACAAGCCATGGGCCGACGCAGCCGCCTCTTTGGTGACAACGACGACACGGTGCTCTGGCGCGCGGCCGAGAAGCACGACGACCCGCGCGTGCGCGAGCTGCTGCTCAAGGACCCGACGACCCCGCAGCTGAACCGGCACCACCCAGCGAAAGGCACGACGCCGCTTATGATCGCGTGCAAGAAGAAGCGCCGGTCGACGGCCGACGTGACCAAGTGCGCGCGGGTCGTGCAGTACCTGCTCGAGTTTGGCGCGGACCTCGACGTCGTGGACCAGACGGACCACAAGAACACAGCGCTGCACTACGCGGCGTACGCGAACGCCACGCTCGCGGTCGAGTACCTGCTGCACGCCGGCGCGAACGCGTTCGCATTGAACCAGCAGGGTCACACGCCACTGGACCTCGCGCGTCTTCGTGGGAGGAAGCAGGCGACGGCCATTTTGACGCAGCACTTGTCCGTGAAGAGTGGGTGGCTCGACATGAACGGCAGCTCCGTCTTGCCCATGTGGAAGCGGCGCTGGTGTGTCGCGCTCGCATGTGATCTCGAGCGCACGCGCTTTGAGCTCTGCATCTTCCACGCGCCGAGCGATCTTCTGCCAGAACAGGTGCTGCACATCGACTCGTCGTCAAGAGCAGAGCCTGTCTCCGGGTCGTCCAGCGCGCTTTACTCGTGGATGGAGAAGCCCTACATGTTCACTCTCGACCGTCCGCTCGTGCACCAGGGTGTCTCTCGTCGCCGCTTCAACCGGGACCCAGTGACGGGTTTGACCCACGGCCACGGGGCTGTTCAGGTGAAGAAGATTCTCTTTGCCGCGGAGAGCGAGTCGACCCGACACGCGTGGATGGTGCAGCTGGGTAATGGCTTGCACTTGTCGCCACCGCCTTCACTGGTCTCTTCCACACAGCCATCCGTGATTGCCCATGGCATCGTCAACACTCAAGGAAGGAGGAGCCTTTTTGTGCAACCGCGACACCACCAGCCTTACGACTCGCACGTGGGCTTGCTCGCGGCGCCAACTGTGAGGTCACCGGTCACCTTTGGTGCCGAGCCGGGCTTCAGCAGCAGCTACTCCCCATCACCTCGCCAACATCTCGTGTCACCCACTACTGTGGTTCCAGCATACACTCCTCCGCCGCTTGTGGCGCGAACACCTCCACCATCGGCTCCGTCATTCCGAAGTGAGGACTCTGTGTTCTACCACGGCCCAGGCTCGTACGTCAGCACGCATGAAGTGTCATCAGCGACCTCTGCCATAGGAAGCATCAACATCAACAACGTCTCACTGGAGAACCTCGCTCCGAACGTCCAGCTTCCTCCTGCGAGCGGTGCGAGCGCTCAAGCCCACCCATCGCCGCCATCAATTGTAAAAAATCTGAGCGGCGGCAGCGAGTGTGTGGTCTGCATGGACGCCGCTCGTGACGCGATCTGCGTGCCCTGCGGCCACATCGCCGGCTGCTACAGCTGCCTCTCGCGCATCAAGTACCAGAGCGGCAGCGCAGCTTGCTGTCCGATCTGCCGCTCGCAAGTGCAGACGGTCGTGAAGATCTACGACTGCTAGCTGAGACCGTGGATGATTTCGAATTACACGAAGCCTGTGAAGCTGCATTGGGACAGCTTCCATCGTGTACTTTGCATGTTTAACTATTAGTCACCTCCCAACGCTTGGACAAGAAATATTTTCATAAAGCTGGAATGCAGACTTGTGTATTATCATATCGAGTACCGCTGGCCGAGACCGACCAAGCTGCGATTGAGCTGGCGCCACTGAACTCGCACTTTCCTGGAGAGATCGTTGCTGTGGAGCTCGATGGACACCTTCGGTACGGAAAGATCGTGCAGGAACAAACAAACAGTGCTGGGGT
>JAADXK010000712.1:0-16796 GCA_023337805.1 Globisporangium barbulae | reverse complement strand
TGCGATTGTCGTCACGAGCCTTGCGAGCGAGTTCACGACGTTCGTTAAGGGCAGCGTTCGCCACCGCTTTACGAGTCTCTCGTCGTTCGACTCTGACGACGAAGACGGAGAACAGGCCGACGACGAGAAGGAGACTGACCGCGTCCGCCGCTATTCCATGAGCTCGTCGATGTCCACGTCGTCCACGGACGGCGGCGATGTCTGCGACGTGCAGGTGCCGCTGCCCCTGGTCGATGGCCTCGTCCGACTCGGCCTTTTATGAAAATCTAGCTATTGAATCTCAATATTTACGTTCCGTTATCTTATTTATACAAAAATAAAAATGGAAAATTATGGAAAGGCAGCCACTAAATTGCAGAGCATCCTCTTGGGTGAGCCATTTCTGAATAACCGCCCCTGCCAAACGTCTGCCTACTTTTTTCTCTGGACAGGCGTTGGACCTGCTCTACATTCAAGGATGGCTCATCAGCAGATGAGCCTGCTTGCCGTTGGTTGTGGGACGTGGTCGGCTCTGGCTGCCATTGTTGACATAACGGCCGTCGCTGATCTAGATCTTGTCAGCATTTTGAGTCGCACATTGCAGATTTCTCAATGAAAGTCCCGGATATCGCAGACAGCGTCTTTGGTTATCAGACTGTCGCTGATATCCGACGCGCAGCAGTCAGTCAGTCAATCGGGGTCACGTAGTGCTTGAATTGATCTGCAAAGCTGAGTTAGCCAATGCATGCTGTGGATTCAGCCATTCCGGCTCGTTGGATGGTGCCTCTTCTCCAGACTGCCTCGACTAAAGACCACGCAGCTCTCTTTACGAGTTGGGTTCACAACGAACCTGCTTCAGAATTTTTGGGTGTCTGTATGAGTCTGTTTTTGTGTCTCAATCCAGCTGACAAACCGCCGCAGAACATGGCAGCGCTGCAGCCATTTTGGGACAACTTCAAGGTGACTCACCTTGATACAGTTTACAACTCAAGCCAAACACCAGCCATAAATTGGTGGTCCATGGTGAAAGGACACACTTGATTTCTTTAGAACGACAATCTTCACACGCATGAAGCGCACTCAAACTCCAGTCCAGTCATGTAGATCTGTCCACGCACTCCGTTTAGCAGCATGGCTGGGCCAGGCGCGAGCGCTTCTCTGCAGTCGCTTTTGCTCTCCGGCATGGACACCCTTGTGCTTCAAATCGGACGTCATCGGCAACATGCTCGCCAGCAGAGCGCAGCCTGAGAGAGAGAGCTCTAAACAGCACCTAACGCAATCCCCGGTCATTTGCTCAAACTCTTGGTGTTATTGGCAGATCGCGAAATCTCCGAACTTTCACGGATGGTGCAAAAGATGAGCCTCGCCACATTCAAAATTTAAAAATTGAGCTGAAAATTGCAAAATTCACAAGTGATTTGAATTTTTGCTAAGGTCTGATTTCAAAAAAGTAAATTTTGTAGTAAGTCAGCCACTAAACACCCCATCTCACTCAGAGAAGCATCATTCAGTTTCTGAGTTGACAGACTGCCAGCCAGCCCGGCGAACTGATTACCGAGCTCTGAGTCCTTGAAGCTCGTGTGTGTGCAGCCTGAGCTCCAGCGCTCTGAGTCCTTCTTCCGTGGCAATTGGTT
Source organism: Globisporangium barbulae (assembly GCA_023337805.1). Taxonomy (NCBI): domain Eukaryota; phylum Oomycota; class Peronosporomycetes; order Pythiales; family Pythiaceae; genus Globisporangium; species Globisporangium barbulae. Next base: position 15,183 of record JAADXK010000712.1, on the reverse strand, counting down.
CATGTGATCCCTTGGTGAATAAATGAAGCCAACAAATTTAGTTCTTTTCAATGAAGCTCCGGCTTCTCCCTTCTCACACTTGCCGACATCAATAGGAAGCCGACGGCTTCGCACTCGAAGCTGCAGACTTGTACACTCCTTCAAAACTGGAGGCATCCAGCTGTGGGCGACTGATACGAAATGGACTCATTGAGTCGAATGTCCATTCGTTAACGGCCTTTGAGTACTGTTCGAACTAGATATGGCTGTATGCAGAGTCAGCTAGCAAACGGATGAATTAGTCGATCTGGCTGCCTCTTCCGGTATCTTGTTCTATTGCGAGACATGAAAATAGTCTGCTAAATCAAACTGTAACCGGATGTAAACAGCCAGCTTGCAAATTTACACTCACCGTTGCACAAGATCTCCGAATAGCATGATCAGCTGGGAACTTGTACATGTGGGGCTGGCATTACATGTGTGCGAAGATGGCTGGCGATACAAATGTGCCTTCTTCTGTGGATGCATCTCTTTGTGAAGAAACGTTGTTGCGTTCCCAGAACAGAATACTGATGCAATAACAAATCGTCGCCATGACAGTGTAGCAATGGCTCAGAAGTTCGTTTTGACGACTCGAAGGTACGCCAGCCAGCAGGCGTGAAAGCGAAACATCCAAAAGCAAAGATTTGCATCGACGGATTATCGATAATATCTCCAAAATCCACGACTCTATGCACATATGCCCAACTACACCCAATTCAGCACGATTTGCGCAAATTGTTTCTTGAATGCGTTGGGCTTCGCACCATCAGCATACGGATGGATATCCAGCCGCTGTTGTTGTTCACTGACCAGTGTACGCTCGTCGCCCAGCCGCAAGCGCTTATTACGCCCTCTACGCATCATCGTGCTGAAGCTTCAGATCGGACGGCATCCTGATAAAGAGCTCTAAACAATACTGCATGCAACCCTAGCCGGCGTGGAAGACACTCGTGAAGTCCATCGGATGGAAAATGCTTCGGAACTGAAAGCGCACGATTATCAAGTGTAGATGAGCTTAGAATACAAAATTTAGACCCGAATGTGAAATTTTATCCATCTGTGATACAAAAAATTCAATTTTACAGCAAGTCAGCCACTAAACCACAGCATCTCTATGAGTCAGCCAGTCATTCCAAATGGCTGCCTGCCTCTCCTTCACGCTGACAAACGCCTGTTTGCTCAGCCTCGAGCTTCCTAGAGCCCAGCCCCTCTGGCTTCGTTAGCCGTGGAACGTGGTCGGCTCGGAGCTGGCTTGGCAGCAAAGGAAGTTGCAATGGAGCCCAGCACCGTCGTTTGTTCTCAGACAGACCCTTGCCGCTGGCTCCAGCGCGCAGTCGGAGCTGAGCAAAAGCTGTGAGTAAGCTTGAGCCAGTTAACGCATGGGACGATTGGAGTCAGGGCCACCATCTAGTCTCGTCACCTGCTTCTTCGTTAGTCTATCTGACTGAAAGCCTGCAGCCTGCTCGCTCTTCAATTGACACCAGACCTGCCTCAGCAAGGCTCGGTCTCACTCTCACTCACTGTACCTCTGTCTCCGTGAGCTGGCCGATGGTCGTGGAACACGATTTGCTGACCAAAGCCATAGCTGAAGCGGCGTTGAACCTTAACATCAGAATCAACTTTACAACTTGGTAATGCACCTTGAAGATGAGTTGCCTCGCGCCATCCATGGATCAGTCCTCGGACAGGAAGAGCGTAATCTTCCTTCTCACGAGGAGATGCCACCATCTCCGCGGCACACCAGCTGGGTCACAAGGTTCACATGGAGCGCCATCAAAATCCAGCGCAGCTGTGCAGATCGATCCACTCCGTCCAGCAATGGCGCAAGGCATTCGCGGCCTTGATGAAGTACGGCACCGCCGCAGCAGACGGTGGGTATGACCGTCTCTGCAGCGAGGAGTCAGCCATTTCGTTCCAGACGCCAGACGCTCTCTAGCAGCAGTCGAATCGCTCCGGCCGGTTTTCAAATCTGTCACCGGGCATCAGCACCGCACGCCAGCTGACAGAGCCAGAAGCCACCACCAACCCCATGTGAGCTCTGCGGCACCTAACGTAATCGATTGAGTGCGATCCGACGATGATGATGAGGTGTTCTGCACTTGGCGCACGCTCATTGGCTGGAAAGAGTCAGGGGACCAACACTCTGGCTCGCCAAGAAGTCGCGGTGTTGTGAGCTCTTCACTTGCTCCATGCAAATTTCTGACTTTTTCCATCCTGGAGGCGAGAACGAGCGAGCGAGCGCCTGTCCTGTGTGTGTTTCTTTCTTCCATCGCATTCGCCACCTTCTTCTTCGCTGCCGTCGCCTCACAACACAATCCGCAGCCAGAAGCTCACGTGCGCGCGTCTCATACGACGGACAACGCCATCATCGACGAAGCACCACGACCAACCAGCTAACACAAGCACGACACGCAGCAACAAATGGCGCAAAGAGCAGAAGAACTGCAGAGCAACAACAGCAGCAGCGTCCTCGCAACGCACAAACGCGTGCGCCCAGCCGTGCCGGACCTCCCGACGTCGGTCGCCTGGCTCGAACACACAACATTCGAGATGACGGCGGCGGCGTCCAAGACCGGCCTCGCGCAGTGCAGCACCGAGTACGTCTTGCACGTGCACTACCGCCCGAGCGCGGACAGCAAAGCCGTGGTGTCGTGGGACGTGAGCAAGAGCTTTGAGGACTACGGCGTGTTCCGCAAGCAGCTCATAGCGACGCTCGCGCTCGGCCACGCGTGCAGCGCCGAGTGCCGGTGGCTCCACAGTTTCGCGAAGAAGTACTTTCCGAAGAAACGCCTCTTCGCCAACTGTAGCACGGCGCTCATGATCGTGCGCCGCGAGAAGCTCAACCGCTTCATGCACGTGCTGCGGTCGTCGCTTTTGAACCGCGGTAACCACGGCTGCCCTGTGGTCGCCAACAGCCTCGCGGCCGAGTTCACTGCGTTCATCGAGGGCGACCGCCGGCTGATGAAGGTATCAGCCGACGAGACGACAGCAGCAAAAGATCGCGACGAGCGCTGGTCGGTCAACTCGTCGATCTCCACGACGTCCACGGACGCGAGCGACTACCACGACGACCGCCACATCGGCGAGCTTGAGAGCGTCTGCGACCTGTGCAGCCGCAGCCTCGACGGCGGCTCGGAGGCCGGCGGCTCGGCCTGTGACACTACGACACTGAGCTGCGGCCACCAGTTCCACGACGGCTGCGTGCTGCCGAAGCTGCCGGCGCTCGAGTTCCGCTGTCCGACGTGCCGCGAATCCCAGCTCTAGGAGATCCACGACGTTGACTACTGGGAGAGCCCTTTACCTTTACATACGAACCATAGAGTGCATTTTTACTGAAAGTATCGAGAGCCATAGAGAGAGCGGCACGTTGCCAGCTGCATACATACCATCGGAAATTGAAGCGAGAGTTGAGCGTTCCTTCGTTTAGCATTTGTGTGCCAATTGCTCCATCAGATGGATGGCGTAGGTGTCCATATCCGAGTTGCTGTGTGACTCGAAGGCGTGCACGAAGGCGATCAATTGTGCATTATTAGTGAGCTCTTCAGAGGATGCGACCCATTCATTCGTTCGTTCGGTGGGGCTCGTTGAAGTACAAGTGCACACATGCCATCGTCCTAAGCGTCCCTTAGTCTTTCGTCCCGCTGTTAAGACGTGAGGTTCTCCACTACAAGAATGCTGTTGGCTGCGGGTTTTCAGTAGACATGTCGGCATGAGGTGAGCCCATATCCACCCCACATCGTCCGCACTGGCAGATTCGCAGTTCGAGTAATAGACAAACTGAAGAACCGAGCTGGAGAACGTCTACGACCTGTGACCACGACGACGGATGTCAACGCCGGCGGCTCGTCCTGCGACGGCACGACGCTGAGCTGCAGCCACCAGTTCCACGAAGCTCGACCTTCACTGTTCGCTGTAAGAGAAGCAAAGCAACAAGTTTACCAGTAATACTGTGTTTTCAACATTCCAGACCCCGGGGCTAGTAGCGTTGAGACCCCTCTAAAGTGCAAAAATTGGTCATTTCCTGCAATGTTTAATGAGATCTTCATATAGCCAAATATAACATATCACAGGTTACTTCACAGTAAGGGAGAGCACGCATCAAGAACTAAGAAAACCGCCAAAAAAGTGCTACTGATAAAAATAGCGCAAATGGCGTGAATGTACATATAGAAAGCTACTGTGAAGCTCTTGCTTGTACAAAGTATCTGTCACTCTTGCTGATGTTCACCTCGGGGTTGCCTCATGTCACAAATTAGTATCTGCAAGTATTTAAGGGTGGAGTGGGGCTCAAATAGAGAAAACAGTAGGGAAACTGGTGACAATTTTTCTTTTGTGGGTTGCATGTGACGGATTGCTGCGGCTTGTATTTCTTCAAGATTGTGTCTTGCAGGAATTCAAATCTCACGAGGACAATCTCTTGAGTTCAGCGACGAATTGCAAGGAGTGTTCAGCTCGATGAATGATAGCTGACTTTCGAGTGAACTCCATTCATATTCTATTGTGTCTCGCATTGTACTTTTCGAAACCGTCGCCCAAACAAGCCGAGAGAAGCTCGTTCAAGGGAATAGCCTCTCATATTTACACACAGTAAGTTTCACACATTACATATTTACATTGGGTAGTTTGTAAATTTAATATTATATACAAGATGTTATAACTACAAATAAAGAGGTCATACTAATGAAAAATGGGTATGAGAAAAATATTAAACGAGAATGGTATGGGTATTGCATCGTCTCACCTTTCTTAATCACTATCCGTTGGCTTAGGACGATAGATGCTATATAAACAGCTTATAAAGCCTCTGCAAGCCTTGTATGCATGTAAAAAGGTTAGTATACTCAGCAAAGAGACATTAAAAAACTGCTGTTCTGTTTGGTTTCATTACTCACTTCTGATTGGTCAACTTCACTTAAGTATCAACAAACAATACCTGAGCTGAATCTACCCAAATAATTTTGTAATATAACGATCATTTCTGGATTATACTGTCAAACTTCCGCGATCTGACCCTTGAAATCATAAAAAATACGATAAATGAAATATAACATCTCTCTTCTGTGCATCCATTATGGCTTATTACCTGCTACGAAGCTACTTCGTGGTTCAGCCATCAGTACATTCTATATCTGGGGTTAAGGCATTCCTACCTGTCGTGGGATGCTTCATGTTCCGTTCGCTGCTGTGGTTCTGTTGCGTTCTCCCTTTCGCAGAACAAATCGCGTTTCACGCACGCAAGCGAACAAGTGAATCAATCAGCTACCACCAGCAGCTCAGTTCGTTTTTCCCTAGCTGACGGCCAACCGCTTCTATCCGCAACCACCATCAAAGCTTTTGGACGACCAGTGCTACAATGACCATCGCGACGACCATCGTCACTGACGCTCACCAGCGCCACAGCAGCAACACGTTCAGCTTCAAGCGCGGGCTGCCGATCGTGCTCGCCGGCACGCCGCTCTCCGTCGCGTGGCTCGAACACGCGACGCTCAGCATGACGTCGGTGCACCTGGCACACAGCCGCAGCGAGTTCACACTGCACGTGGTGCACGGTAGCGGCGGCGCGTTTAGGCCGCACACGTGGCTCGTGAGCCGCACGTTCGACGACTACGTGGCGCTCCAGCATCGCTTGCTCAAGATCATGGCCTACGGCCACGCGTGCAGCGCCGAGTGCAAGTGGCTCTATAGCTTCGTGAAGAAGTACTTCCCCAAAAAGGCGCTTTTCGGCAACGGCAGCAAGAACACGATGAACCTGCGCCGCGAGAAGCTCATCCGGTACATGGACATACTGCGCTCGTCACTGCTGAATCGCGGCAACCACGGCTGTGCGATTGTCGTCACGAGCCTCGCGAACGAGTTCACGACGTTCATCCAGGGCCGCCACCGTCTCATCAAGCTCCCCGCCGTCATCATCGAAGCTGAGAACGAAGAGCTGACCGACGATGAGGAGAACGACCTCGACCGCGTGCGCCGCTGCTCGATCAGCTCGTCTATCTCCACGGACGACGACGCGGACGCGGTCATCGACGAGTTCGGCATCCTCTGCGACCTGTGCGATGCACTGTCGTGCAATGCCGACGGCTCGTACTGCGACACAACGACATTCAGCTGTGGCCACCAGTTCCATAACAAGTGTGCTGTCGCAGCTCGCCGCGCTCGCGTTTTGCTGCCCGTCGTGCCACGAGCTCCAGCTCTAACTCGAGCGTTTTCATTAACTAGCAATGACAGCACAAGCTAGTCTCGTTCGTGCTTGGTATTCGACCAAGCAGCTTATTAATACAGTTCCTGTGTCTCTACCAGTTCTCATTTTTTCTTGTCAGTTGGTTGCGTGCGGCATGTGTCACGCGCGCCTGGGACGCGAGGCATTCGTGCGTGCGTGAGTGGAAAATTATGGAAGAGCTTCTATTGATTGGGGTTCGTGTGGCTGACGCCGTGCGACGAAGCGCTTCCGTAGATTAAATTCTGATGGCAAGAGACTGCAAAACGGTAGCGAGTGACGTGGTAAGTCAGTTGGCCCCGGAGTGGCTCTTTGCAGACAAAAGAGGTTCACACGTGACTGGCGAACTCGATACTGACGCAGCGCACATGAGGAGCTCACTTTTGAGCTCTCACTCAACGGCGCAACCCCTACAAGGACGACCGATACACGACCTCCCCATGCGGACCAACCGACTTAGTTCTCGGAGTGCTACGAAGGACAAGTTTAGCAGCAGCAGCAGCAGCTCGTGGACGATTGAGGAAGTGCGTGGACTATTTGCAGACTTGTTATGGCTTCGTGTGCTTGAACAATGTCCTCTGAGGTCCACTGAGAGACTTGTTTGTGTACTTGAAGGACGACCTGCTGCGCGACGCGGTATTCCAACACGGCGGGAAAAAGTGGAAGACCATTTCCGCAGTACTCCTCAACTGGCGCTCGCCCACGCAGTGCAACGTGCGCTGGAATGAGCTGCAGAACCTCCACACGGCCGTCAAGAGCCCCTGGTCGAGCGCTGAGGACGACAGGATGATCAAGCTTGTGGGCCGGTACGGCGCCGGCCGCTGGGCGGTCATTGCGTCCCACTTGCCTGGACGCAACGGCAAGCAGTGTCGTGAACGGTGAGACCTCATGGCTGCTGTTGTTAATGGCTCCGGTCCACCTCTGATACTGACGAGGCTTGTCGATCTTGGGATACGCAGGTGGCATAACCAGCTAAACCCGTCGATCAAGAAGGACTCGTGGACGCCCGTCGAGGACCAGCTGATCATTGAGCTCCAGGCAAAGCACGGCAACGCTTGGGCCAAGATCGCCGACCAGCTTGACGGCCGCACGGACAACGCCGTCAAGAACCGCTGGCACTCGTCGCTACTTAAGTCAAGTACGTTCCGCGCCTCGCGCAGCAAGCGGCAGGCGACCAAGAAGCGAGGCACGTCAACCAAGAGACCCCGGCGAGATCCGTTGAGGCCGCCGCGAGTCAAGGAAGCTACCCCGATAGCAGTGGTGGAGAGCGTCTCGTCGCCAACGGCGGTCGACGCGATTCTCCAGGAGACTGGGAGACAGCTGCGCTACGCTGCGCCACTGTCACCACCACTATTGCTCGCGATGTCCGAGCCGCAGAGTCCGACTGCGAGCATCAAGATGGAGATCTATGGAGAGCAGCAGCCGACGTTCCACGATCTCCTAGCTGAGCACACGTTTGACATGGAGGGCATGATCGAGGAAGGCAAGAGCGAGGTCTCTCAGTCGTTCGAGGCTCTCGAAGTGCCTTTGGACTGGAGCAGCTACTCGCCACTGGCCAGGATGCTTCTCACCAACGAATGCCTGGACGACGATAGTTGCAACAGCAGCAGCAGCAGCAGCAGCTTGGAACCGTTCCCGTTCTCGCACAGTTCGCCCAGCATGGACGACGACCGATTCCTGCTGAACTCAGTCTGGAAAGGCGAAGTCGAAGACTCGATGGACGCGATGGTGGAGACCGAAGCGCCGTCGCTCGTCGACCACCACGAGCCGTCGTCGAGTTTGGGTGTACAAGGCGATTGTTTGAGCTCTTCCGTGACGGCACCGTTTGCGATCTCCGACACGCACACGCTCTTCTCTAGCGGTTATTCGTTTCCGATGCCATGTCACACGGGCGATGTGGTCGGCGTGGCGCTCATGACGGCAGACTACGGGGAGATTCTTCTCTGAGTTTGTGTATTTGGTCAAGTTTGCCGATATCTGTGTGCTCTATGTCGTTTGTTGTACTCCAAAGTAGTTCGTACAAGTTGCTCTCTCTTGGGTCTTGTCAATTTGTCGAGGTCGCGAGCCCACGAGTCTCAGTTCTGCATGATCCACAATCCTCTCAACAAGTATTTTCTTAGCCCTCAACGGCGTTGCCTCTGACAGCTACTGCGCATGAAAGCGTGCGTTTTCGTTTGCGAATCTTTCCACGAGTTTGCAAAAAGCGCGTTAACAAGCGTTGCCATCTCAGCAGCACTTCCTTTGATCCAGACCGAGTGAATACGTCGAAGGCCACAGACACTTTGACTGTGCTGCCGTTATAGCACCACGCGCACGTCCCACCGCAGTACTGTAGTTCGGTTTCGATGTCCAATTCGGTGTAGAAAATGCTCCTGGTTATCGAATGCCGTAGATACCCCAATTAGTACATGTCCCACCTCAGCACACTCGCTCTCGTTCTCTTCACCAATCGCATGTTGCAGGCGTTGAACACCAGCTATTTCCGTTGCCCTGACTGCACTTGGCTCACTTTGCCAGCCAGCCTTCGTCAGCCGTTGGCTCGGAGATGCGGCAACGAACGGCTAGATGTGAAGCGAAGCAAAGTCTTTAGGCTTCCGAAATAGCGTTTGACTCGCGTCTCGTGAAATTTTGTTTCACCTCGACTGAAGACTGAAGCATGACGCACGCACACACGCGCGCTTCTCACACGGAAATCGAACCGAGCGCCTCCATTCGTCCAGGCTGCTTCGGTTGATTCCACATCCACAAGCCAAGAGCTTCATCCATCCATCCAATCAGTCATGCCGTCGGTCGGCAAGGTCCAGGTCAAGCCCCACGCCAGTAGCGTCGTGGTCCCCCATGCGCCGCCCATCATGACCATGACGGGCAAGGCGCCGTCGATCCGATCTGCAGTCAAGGCCGTGGCCCGTCCGTGCCCGAGAATGACAGCCACAACGAAGGCTACAAGCCCGGGAAGTGGGACGTCTGGATGCTCGGCATCACAATCGGCATCGGTGGACAGTACTTTTGCTGGAACGCCGGGCTTGCTGCGGGTTGTACAGCTACCTCATCGCCTACTTCCTCACCGCGTCGGCGTACATCACGCTCTGTTGCTGCACGAGCGAGATCACGGGCGCACTGCCGTTCGCCGGTGGCGGCTACGAGCTCTCGAGGTGCACGCTGGGCTTCTACCCGGCGTTCATGATCGGCTGCTTCGAGGCGCTCGAGTACATCGTGTACATGTCCACGCTCGTGCTCTCGCTCGTGGATATGGCCGTGCTCGTAGCGCCCGCACTGGGGGTTTGTCAAGCCGCTCGTATCAGTTGCTTTCTACATCTCGGCGCTCTTCTTCCATCTCAAGAGCGACCGTGTCTTCTGGATTTTCAACATGGCCATCGGCTTCGTCTCGATCGCGATCGTCGTGCTCTTCTGCTTCGGTTCGCTGCTGTACGTGAGCTTTGTCAAGTACACAAACGACCCCAATATGCAGTTTGTCAGCGGCTTTGACGGATTCATGAAGGCGCTGCCGCTCGCGCCCTGGTTCTTCGTAGGCGTCGAGGCGCTGCCGCTGGCAAGTGACCAGGTGGCGCACCCGAAGTTCATGGTGCCCTACGCTCAGGTCACCTGTGTCGTGACGCTCTTCGTCACGGGCGTCATGGTCTTCTTCGTCACCGTCTCACTGCCGCCCGGCCTCACCGACCTCCCAACGAACACGGTGCCGTTCAGCAACTGCTTCGAGCGGCTCTTCCACATCTCCCACGATCTGGCGACAGTGCTGTCATTACCAGCCACGTACGCCACGGTCTTCGGGTTCATGTGGTGCTACGGCAAGCTCATCGCGGCCATGGCCACGTCCCGACTGCTCCCGCCGTCCCTGGCCAAGACGTTGCATGGCAGCGAAGGCGCGTCGTACGTGGCGATCACGCTTGGCTCAGCGCTGAGCTATTCGCTCTGCCTGCTCGTGTACCTCGTCCCGACGATCTCGGCGTACCTCTACATCATCTGCATCACGTGCGGTTTCATGTCGTACATCGGCTAGTGCATCGGGTACATCGCGCTCAAGCGCAGCTACAAGAACATCAAGAGCTCGTCATTCAAGAGCCCGTTTGGGATCCCAGGCGCGCTGTACTATATGGCCGTCTGGGTGCTCACACTCATCGGCGTCGTTGGGTACCAGGGCAACGGCGTCGTTGGGTATCAGGGCAACGGCGTCGTTGGGTACCAGGGCAACGGCGTCGTTGGGTACCAGGGCAACGGCGGCGTGGAGATCCTGGCGTTCGGCTGCATGGCTACGGCGCTCACGGTCTTCTACTTCGCGTACGCGCGCAAGCGGCAGACATTCTCGGCCCAGGAGAACAAGATCCTGCTCGTCGCGCACGTAATAAAGTTCAACGGGAAGCGCACCACCGCCAAGTGTCTGCAAATGAACCAAGGTAGTGGTGGCACGACGGGCGGCACGGGCACGAGCTGGCGATCGAACCAGCCGACGGGCGGCGCTAGCGGCCGCTTCACCAACAATCTGCCAGTGCACGAGAACACGACGGTGATGACACCCGTGATGAACATGGCTGTGGCGCCCAGCAGAGAGCGAGGAGCGCAGGCGTTGCGTTGAGACCTTACGATCTGGAGCACAGATTTGGCAAATCGGGGAGTAAATGATATGATGGGTGATCGCATCGTTTAGCCTGTGGGTAATAAAAGAAAGCAGAAGTGAAATCCTACAGGGTATTGAAAACCACTGTAGGGCATCACTGTGTTCAAGTGTAGCCATCTGCACGAGCTTTGCATTGGATGGTAAACATTCCTGTGTTTCAGCTCATCTAAAAGCGATGATTACCATTATGACAATCATTCTGACAATGAGTAATGGACAGTCAGTCCTCCACTACTTAGATACGCATAGCGCAATTCGCCACCTGAAGCGCACGACAGACGCAGAGGACGAGCGAGAGATGGCGCTAGACGACACGCTGTTCTTCGGGGCGTTGCTCCAGGAGTTCGATCCGCTGGTCACTAACGAAGTGCACGTCGCGCTACAGCGCCTGGTCGTCGAAGATGACGCCGACGCCGAGAGCTCCGGCACGACGACTGGGGACGAGGAGCAGCTACTGATGAGCAGCGCTCATGAGAATACGGATAACGACTCGGAAGCTTCGACGAGCGCGATGAGTGCTGCTTCGTCAAGCAGCAGGAAACGCGCGCCGCCCGTCTCATCAGTAGCTCCAGAGTCGCCAACTACACCGACAACGAGCGATGGCGACCATAAGAAGCGCAAGCTGTGCAAGAAGTCGACGTACCTCGTTCGAAAGGTGCGGTAAGCGTTAGTTTGTGTATCGATTTTGAGAAGCGAGTGGGCGCTGTTGGCCTAACAATGCGATGCTGCTGTGTCTGTAGGAAGAGGCGCTCAAGCTGCAGAAAGAGATGGAGGTGCTGCAGGCACGCCTGGCGCGCCTCGAAACGCAGAAGAATTTTGCAAGAGCGTCGCTGACGGCATCTAAGCGCAACAACGCGCTGCTACGTGAGTCCGTGAGCAGCCAGCAGCTCTCGCTTGCGTCAGTGCAGTGCGTCGTCTCGGGTCTTCTGGTACAGTACCAACCTTCAGCTCTCTCTAGGAATCCCGGCGTCTTGCACGGAGGCTCACATACTCATTCGTTGTGTCCTGACAGAACGGCGAGCAGTCCAACCCGCTGAGCTCCACGTGTATTTGCCTCGGCACAGACTGGGACGACCGTCGCAGGACGCTTCTCGCCATGAAAGAGCGTACGATCCGCCACGCGTGCGAATACATCAAAGCGCGCTCTCGCTTCCTCAATCCACTCAAGCGCCACGTCTCCGAGGAGCGCTTTGAGAACCCGAATGGCGACTTTTGCTGCGCGCGCTACGACGTCCACCAGTTCTCGAACGTGAAGAGCGTCAAGCAGATCTTCGATGCGTTAGTGTCGTGCCTGGTGAACATCGAGATTAGCGTGTCAGAGAAGCTCGGGGACATCACGACCCGCGACGACTTTGACTTTGTGGATAACAGCCTCGCGAACTTTCGGCTCCTGACCACCGAGTTTGGCGTACCTCTGGAGAAGCACGGCGTACTGTTCATGGAGTACTTTGAGAGCCACGAGCTATTCAACAACGATCCATGCGGAGTTGTCGTGATTGACCGTGTGGAAGAAGACGAGCTGTACCCGTACACGCCCAAGGAGCGAATGCGCAAGGATGGAAGCCTAGTTATTGTAGTGCGACCTCACTGGCGAGCTAAGCCAGGTACCGAGGGCAGCGAGAGGGAGCTCGTCGTGAGCATGTCGATGGGCAAATTCATCAAGCTGCACCACTCCGACTGTCCGCTGGCGACCCCAGAGGCGATTGAGGAGATGCGCGAGAACGTCATGGGCTGGGGCAGCGTCATGATCAAGACGATGCGCGAGATCCTGACTCGCAATACGCAAAGCGATCTGGAGAGCAGTGGTGTTCGTCTGTATTGAGGAGTGCGCACTTGTTCTCTTGACTTGCTGACTTGTGTCGGTTGTGCCCAGTGAGTAAGCATCGAGTCAAGGTCCATTGAAATTATAAAACCTGAAATGGCACGCCACGCCAGACGAGAATCTCGATGATGCGCGACAGTCTCGACCATAGTTCGTAGCGAGAGCTGCCGACCGAACATACCGCATGGACTGCAGGAGGAAGCGTGCGTCGCTCATCTCATCGCCAGCCACGCCATCCACAAGCGAGAGCGAACCCAAGAAGCGGAGGAAGCTGACTCACGTCGCTTGAAAGATGCCGTATCTCTGGCTAAAGTTCCTATTGATGGATATACGCGCTCACAATGATTAAACGAGCAGTGTGTGCTGCCAGGAAGAGAAGGAGGTGTTGCAAGAAGAGTTAAAGGCACTTCAACAGCAACTGAACGACCTCCAAGAGCAGCAACGCGCTACCGATGCATCGCGACTAACAAGAGACGAACGTGCTTCTGGATGAGGCAGCTCGCAGCCAGCAGCTCTTGCTCGCGACAGCGCAGTGCGTTATCTCGGGGCTTCTATCAGGTCCACTACTGAATCGAGCTTTTCCTACAGAGCCGTAGCCAACCGCTGGGAATGATTCACGTCGAATCAACCGAAAGCTTTGGCATTACGCATCTGTGCTTGAAATCGCGACACTTCACTTGCTCGTTGCTCAGCGAGCAGTAGCAACGCGCAGACTCGGTAAGTCTATCTGTCCATACATACGTGCGAGCCTTTTGGTGCAAAAGATCCATCGAAAAGACTGATGAGATAAATGGATCCTTCGTCAAAGCCGCAGACGTAGCACGAGTCGTAATGTCGATGAACACGCGACTGCTTTCCTGTCGCTTACGGTACGACTCGAAAGCTTAGTGTCATTACAAAGAGATGAAGGTGCAATAATCAATCCATGTCTCAAAGATGATTACGGCCAAGTACACTTTCATTGATGAGTGAACCAAGAGTGAAGGTTTGTTTCTTTAAAGAGCCAGCAGCTCCCATTTGCAGATTGTTTTCCTGTCGTTCAACCACAGACGAGATGCTCGTAGACAACGGGCTGGTTCTCGATCCTCTGCTTCAGGAGGGCAACCACATGGACACCGGAGAAGCGCACGACGCGCTCCAGCACCTCGTGGCAGGCGATCACGGCGCTGATGAGAATGCGGCGATGCGCGAGCTTTCCGACGTCAAGCAGCAGTGGAACATCACGCCAGCAGTAGCGAGAGCGGATGGCAGCATTGTCCTGAACGACAATGGCACACGCGAGTCAAAAGAACCAACGGTTGCGACATCAAGCGTGTTGCGCGGCTCATTGAGTACAGCTGTAGATGCAAGAACGATATCACGCGGCAGTGAGTACACGAAAAAGCGAAAGAAGCAGCACATGAAAAAATCGACATATTACGCTCGAAAGGTAGAGGTAGCGTATGGCATACTCCGACGCATGGACGAATCCATTGAGCTAATCACGCGCTGTGCTTGTGTGTGGTGATGTGACTGCAGGAAGAGAAATGCAAGTTGCTGAGAGAGGTGGATGCGCTCGAACAGCAGTTGAGGGAACTCAAGACGTACGGCGTATGCGTGGATGGAGCATCGCTAGCCGCGTCTGAGCATACGAACACGCTCTTACGTGAGTCCATTCGTGCCCAGCAGCTCTCGGTCGCAGCCTCACAGTGCGCCGTCTCGGGGTTTCTGGTGAGTGGTTTGTTTCTTTATTAGAGTGAGGCGAGCTTTCACGGAAACTGAAGATGGATGGATGCTGCATCTTGCTTGCTTTGGTAGAATGGCGAGTGCTCGAATCCACTGAGTATCAACCATATTTGCCTAGGCACGGACTGGGACGATCGGCGGCGGACGTTGCTCGCCATGAAGGATCGTACGATCCGCCACGCGTACGAGTACGTAAACGCGCGATCACGATTTCTGGATCCACTCAAGCGCCACGCGTCAGAAGAGCGCTTCGAGGCCGCGAATGGCGATTTCTGCTCAGCTCAGCTCGACATCCACCAGTTCACTAATGTCACAAGTGTCAAGCAGATCTACAACGCTTTACTATCGTATTTTCAAAGCCTCGAGATCAGCGTGTCCGAGCGACTAGGCGCCATCACGACCCGCGACGACTATGACTTTGTCGAGAACAGTATCGCATGCTTCCGGTTCCTGACGATCGCCTACGACGTGCCCGTTGAGACACACCACGCGCTCTTCACAAAGTACTTTGAGAGTCACGAGTCCTTCGATGGTGAGCCTTGTGGTGTCGTCGTTGTGGACCGCGTGGAAGAAGATGCGCTGTTCCCGTACACGCCTCTTGAGCGCATTCGCATGGACATTAGCATCGCAATCGTACTCACGCCTCATTGGCGTGATGACACTCATGGCGAGAAGGAGCTCGTTGTGAGCATGTCGATGGGCAAATTCAAGAAACTGCACAGGCCCCAGTGTCCGCTGACGACGCCAGACTTTGTGGAGAAGATACGT
>JAADXK010000711.1:0-16818 GCA_023337805.1 Globisporangium barbulae | reverse complement strand
TCAGATCAGCTCTCGCTTTCGCTCTTTTGACGCGCTTACATGGAGCGTTTGCACTGATTTTGTTCTCGAGTTGCTTCGACACCACTGCAGGAACGAGCCCAGCTGCGAGCATCTCATCCGCCTTCATGTACAAAGCTTCCTTCTTGCGCGCTGCGGCCATCTTCTCGCGCGTCTCGGACATCTTCTTCAATCTACCTCTCGGTGTGTCAGAATTAAACACTTTCTTTTCTAAATATAACAAAGTATTTTCTACGCTAACAACGTATTTTCAAATTTCAAAAAAACATTTTTTCAAGAGGCTACTATTGAGTGTACATGTTCCATACAAAAATGATTACTAAAAGGGGCGAAACGATGGCACTCATTTTGTATCGAGATTACTATATTAAGGCCCAAAATAATTTCGCCCTTTCTTTTTTTCACAAAAAAAAGGGCGAAATATTTTTGGGCTTTAATATAGTAATCTCGATACAAAATGAGTGCCATCGTTTCGCCCCTTTTAGTAATCATTTTTGTATCACATTTGAGCTTGGTCTCGAATGGAACAACCCTCTCTTGAGAGCGCGACCACGAGGACTCACAAGCGGATACGAGACGCCACTCTGGAGTGCGTGCATGCGATGGCCAAGTGCACGCAGGAAGTGCAGCAGCAGCAGCAGCAACAGCAGAGAAAGCCGCTGCGGAAGAGTAATGGTGCTGCTGCAGTGATCACCGCCTCTAGCGAGCTGTGTGCTTCCGTATCGGCGGTTAATGCACCGCGCAAGCGCAAGCGGAAGAAGAAGCTCGAGGCGCCGTCCGACGCCGCCCCGCTGCAACCCATCCAAACGCGCACCATCCTGTCCGTACCAGCAGCAGAATTGAAGTCATCGGAGCTCCTGTCGATGATACCGCCAGTCGCACCAGCGCCGGTATTAGGTGCCGACGCTGTCTGTCTGCCGATGCCAATGGCGATGTCGCTACTGTCTTCAGCGTATCCCGTGCTTCCGTTCGACAATACGGTGGTGCTGCCACCGTCACCACCGCTAGTCGATCCCGCAACGCTCAAAAGCCTCGCAGTCTCGACGCTGAGCTCGTTATCTGTCGCCGCGTTTGTTGCCGAGAGTGGCAAGACGAGCCCGATGACGCGGGAGAAGCGCAAGCGTCTGAACGCCTCCAAGCGCCGCGACCAGTGCCGCACGAACCAGGCGCGGTACCGCACGAGGCTACGCGACCAGGAGGTCGAGCTCGAGGACCAGGTCGCGGCGTTAAAGCAGCAGGTCCAGGCGCTCGAGCATCGTGCCGAGCAACTGCGAACCAAGAGTAGCACCAGTAATAGCAGTAGCAGGACTGAGCTGATTAGTGAGGGCCCGAGCGATGCTGTGCTTATAACGTTAGAGGAACGACGGAGTCCCATAAAGATCGTGACCGAGTACTTTCGCCAGTTCAAGTACGGTCTGGGCCTCGAGTCTGACAGGTACATGCTGAGAGACGAGCTCCCGCAGTACCCGCTACACCTGCGACGGCAGATCGCATTCCTCTACGCGGTCATGCACCCGGACCTGCGCCTGGGCGACCTCGTGGGCGTCGACGCGCTCGTGGACCAGTGGCGCAAATACTCACGGTACTTTGACGACCTCCAGCTCGAGCTCATCAAGGCCGTGGTCGTGGAGGATGAAGACGCGCCACGACTGAGCCAAGATCAGCACGACCAGCTGCACTGCCAGAAAGAGATCATCCAGGCAACGGCGACACTCACGGTCATCTTCTCGGACGAGACGATCCGCGGCGTCTTCCCGCATTTGGAGCGGAACGAACGGCTGAAAGAGATGCTCGTGGACAAGCGCGTGAGTCTTGACTTCGTGCACACGTTCGGCTTCAGTGGCGTCGATGATGGAGAAGCCCCCAAAGTACAGTACCTCAACTGCTTCGTGGACTTTGTCAAAGCCATGCTGGCGCTCTTTGATGATGTGAACGACGTCGCGACGGTGCTGCAGCAGGCGCGTATCGTCAGCGGCTTCTATCTGTGCGACTGATGAGGAGCTTATCGGAAAAAAGGAGGAGCGGGCGACTTTGCTGGAGTTCAGGAACAAAATATACGTGTGTGTGTGGGACACCATCGCGAGCTGTAAACCCGCGCAGACTGAACCACGAGTGCCATCGACTGCAGCAGCAGCAGCAACAAAGATGACGCTGCTGCACGATGATCCAGAGTATTTCGAGGGACCGCAATGTATTTTCAGCAGCGCACGGCGTTTTGCTTGAGAGAAATGGCCGAGTAACGCAAGCCATTCACAAACCTATCAACCTTACGCCAGCGAGCGCCATGCCGCGCGCGTCGAACCGCGTGGGCGTCGAGGTCGATGCGGCGCCACCTGCTAATCTACTCAAGACCAAGAAGGTTGAGCGACGGGCAAGGGCGCGTCAGCGTGCAGAAGAGAAGCGTCGCAAGGAAGAAGAGGATGCCGCGGCAACGGCTTGTAGTGCCTCGAGTGAACCAGCAAAAGCGCCACCACAGGCGTCCGATCACGATCAGAGCAGCACCTTCGCTGATCACTCCACAGGTCAGAAGTCAGTCGTCAAGGACGAAGACACGCCTGCTGTCCGCGGACCCACGGCTTGTGGTAAACTAGAGAAGCTCCAGGTGCCCGAGGCTGATGAAGAGCCCGTCGTCGTAACGCCGGAGAAGCAGACAACGACAGCTGGCCGCGATGAACTACTGGACACGCAGCAGCGAAGCGTGAAAGGGACTTTGGATGTCGGTGGCTCCGATCTCGAGGAAGCGCGCGCTGAGTTTGGCACTGAAGAGATCATTAACGTGGATGCCTATGTGTCCAGGCTCAGCACTGAACTGTTACAGACACAGAGCCAACCTAGCAGAGTATCCACTCCAGCTCAGGACCTAAGCGAGCCTACGCCACCACACCCGCACCGTAAAACCAAGAGCAAGCACGTGCAGAGGCTCACGAGTCCGGATGCCGCGGCGTTTCGCATTCAGAAAGCACTCAAGCGCAAATTTCTCAAGAAGACGCTCAAGAAGTGCGCGTCGTTCTTGCGCCACTCGTCCAAAGTGTTCGCCGAAGTGGACTTTGGAGCCTCGTCGCCGTCCCGATCACCGAGTTTGGCGTCACGATCGCCTTCACCAGCACCAGATACAATGGATGCTCGTGACTCATCTCTCAGCGCTAGGCTAAGTCTTGCGCTGTCTGCAGAGCTCCAGGATGACGCGAGCACTGGTCAGCATCAGCATCACTGCAGGGCGTCGGACGGAGATCAATATGCACAATTGAAGGATCGAGCTAAGAACGAGCCCAATTCGGCTTCCGTGGATAGTGAGAAGCGTCGTGAAGAGCGAGCCAGAGAGAAGGAACTGAAGAAGCGCAAATCTCGTGACAAGAGCCAGCACGGGAAGCAAACTCGCCATCGCGATGTGTCATCATCGTCTTCATCATCGAAATCGAAAGACTCCAAGGACAAAGGTGAAGACTCGAGCCCGGAGACTTCGTCGTCATCTCGGTCGTCTAGGTCGGAGTCCTCCTCGTCGACCGGCGTGGCCTCCTTTTCGTCTGCTTCTTCTTCTTCTGCGTCGTCATCATCTTCTGATCAAGCGCGCCGAAGGAAAGTGCGTGGCAAGACAAAGCTGCACAAGTCACAACCAAACACACCGGCCAAGAAAAGCAAGAGCAAGGACAGCCAGAAAGCGAGGCAAGATCGACGTAGTGGCGATGAGTCTCCTCATGACTTCAACACGCTTCTTGGCCCACCAGTGGGCCTACTGCACACTGTGACCGCTTCCGATCCAGCCACTGCCAAAGAAGACGAGCCAGTTCTCTCTACCGAGGCGCAAGGGTACGATCCGGATGCGTATTCTTATTCGGCGGTAAAAATTCAGGCGTGGCTGCGCGGTGTCGAAGGCCGAAAACAAGCGCTTATTCGACGCGTTGAACTCGAGCGCGAGATCGAGAGCGAGGCGCTCTTTGAGGTCCACGAGGAAGCCTCCGTGCGCATCCAAGCGATCATTCGAGGCTTCCTGCTACGTCGTCAGCTCGGCATCATGAACAAGTCACCCGCGAGTCTCCGGAAGAATGGCAACAGGGACAGCAACAAAGCGAAGAAGAAGAACCGGCGTGCGAGCATCACCGCGTTCTTCAAGGGCGACGGCACACAGGAGACCAGTCCGCAGGCTCAGCATCAGAGGCTGGCGACCGATTCGTTTGAGAAACGAGCCGCCGCCATTGAAGAAGTGATTGAGCAGCAGAAGACAAGCAGTAGTCCAATTCGTAAAGACAGTGAGGCGGACGTGGCCGAGTGGCCCTCGGAGTTTAACCTGGAGGGCCTGGACGAGTGGGAGGAGCTCAACAACCCGGCGAACGCGCAGGGCGATCTGGTCACGCACGCGCACTTTTTAGGAAAGCGCAAGCTGCGCGTGTTCTGCGGCACGTGGAACATGCACGCGAAGAAGCCGCAGGATGATTTGCGGCTCTGGATCCCACTCAACAAGTACCACATCGTGGCGGTCGGCAGCGAGGAGTGTGTCCACTCGATCGCCAAGAGCGTCGTGTTCACGTCCAAGAGGCAGTGGGAGGACGTGCTCAAGGAGACGCTGGGCGAGGAGTACGTGCTCGTGAGCTCGCACTCGCTCACGGCGATCCACAACATCGTGTTCGTGCACGAGAGCGTGATCCCGCTGCTGAGCAACATCCAGTCGGATGCCGTGGCCACGGGGCTGGGCAACCAGCTGGGCAACAAGGGCGGCGTGGGCATCGCGTTCTCCATCGGCCGCACAAGCTTCGCGTTCGTCAACTGCCACTTTGACGCCCACCAGCACAACACGGAGAAGCGCAACGGCAACTTCCACCGCATCAACCAGGAGCTTAAGCTCTATCCTTCGCAGAAGAGCGCCATTACGTCGTCTGTATCACCCACGTCCAGCGCCGTGACGGGCCAGTCGTCGCTGGACGGCCTGGGCAAGACCACGACGTCGCGCTTCTCCGTGTCAAGTGCCAGTACAAGCGCGGCAATGCAAGCGTCAGTGGGGCTCGCGGGCAAGAAGCTCGCGATTTCCGAGTGCTTCGATCGCGTGTTCTGGTTCGGCGACCTCAACTACCGCATCAACGGCACGCGGCGCATGGTGGACCTGCTGCTGCTGCACAACAAGCATGACGTGTTGCGCTTCAACGACCAGCTGCAGATCGAGATGGCCAAGGGCAACGTGTTCAGCCATTTCCAGGAAGGGCCGCTCCATTTTCGACCCACGTACAAGTTCGACAAGCACAGCAACGTGTACGACTCGTCTAGCAAGCAGCGCATCCCGTCCTGGACCGACCGCATCCTCTTTCTCTCGAACGAGAAGGCCGCGGACATTGAGATCCTGAGCTACCGCAGTCAGATGACGTTCCAGACGTCGGACCACCGACCGGTCGGCGCTACGTTCCAGGTCAACTTTAAGGCGAACGAGGAGCGACTGACGGTCGAGAGCAGCAGCGAGTTCAGCCGCGTGCTCGCGAGAGGCTACCGGCCCAACCAGGCCAAAAGCGAGGTCTGCGTTGTTCAGTAGGCATGCATCTGTTGAAGAAGAAAATTTGAAATGTAATAACCAGACGATAGAAGACACAATCAATCATTTTTGCAACTGTATGATGGGTGGGTGCAAAATGGTTGGTTTACAGCAATCTGGCCGAATCAGGTAAACGTTCACTGGTCAAGCATGGATACAAGTTGGCGGATCGAGAATGGTGCTCGAATGTTGCACCAAGAGGTGGCCTCGTACCACCTCAGCACTGTAGTCTTCAACAGGTGGACCGCTGCCAAGCGCAGAGCTGCTAGTGCTCGACTTCTTTATGTTTTATGGTGAAGCTGGTCGACTGAATGTGAATCGAAAGGTGGTCACTCGCTTGTGATGTGGACGTCCACCGTCCTTGAACACTGTGTGCGGATCTCGCTCGACACAGGCTCGTTACACTGAGTGGCGTGGTGTTCAGTAAACGTGGACAAATAGCTTTAGCTCTGAGACGGTGGCAGCAGCTCCGCCGGAACTATAGCAATGTAGATCCAATGCTAGTTTTGTTGTAGTAGCCGGCAGAAACGATAGCTCAGCACCTCTGACGCAAGCCAGTGGACCACCAGTAGGACGACCGCAGCACCACTCGAAGTGCCTGAAATCTACGCTGCTATCCGGTGCTATAAGGTGAATTCGCTCGACAGCTGTAGCAGCCACTCAAGCCCGCTGACGGCACCACCTTCGGACCACGAAGGAGGACGATTACCACCACAGCAGGTTGCAGCAAGATGGCTGTGCGTAGGAAGCAATATCGGGAGGCCTTCGTTTCGACGCCACGCTTGGCGAAAGTGCACAGTTATCATAGTAATCTGACTACCGTTGATCGTCGTCATCGTCGTGCTTGTGTGACGCGGTTCATTCCGCGATGGTGATACCGTCGCGAATAGCTACACGTCACATCAAATGGGTACACCTGTCAGCCAATCAGCGACGCGTATTTCGACGGATCGACAAAAAATTACGAGCAACCAACTGCAAACATTGCTTGTGTGTTGTTGCCCGCCTGCATTCACTGGACTCCCTCGCCCCACACACGCACTCACTTTTCAATCTGCTCTTTACTTCACAGACACGAGCTGCTTTTGTTTCCATGGACAGACAGTCACGAATGTGAGCTGTTGCTGGTTGTTTTCTTTTTCTAGAACGGGGCGACGAATGTACGTGAGTGGATGTTGTTGTTGCAGTCTCAATATTGTTTTCGAGCGAGTGATGCTGTGGACTCCGAAAGACTGGCGGCACTGAGGCTTGTAGTCGCCAAATGGTGCTGTGAATGGCTCAGCAACCACTGTATATCCGTTGAAAACGTGTAGAGCGACAGCAAAACAAAATTCAGCGGTCAATTGGCAGGAAAGGCTGGAGTCCTCCATCGGCATGCAGGCTTCCGTCCTCGACGGGAGGACAGCACCATCAAGTAAGGGAATTCCGGCGGACTCAGCCATCAGAAGCAGAAGCGACTGTCGAAAAGCCAATGAGATTGGGTTACTGGACAGAACCGTCTGGTGCTCCGGTGATTATCGACCTTCGACACTGTTGGGCTTGTTTAAACACAACGAGAATCCAGACTTCCTCCTCCCTGGTGGGACGCGTCGCTGAGCTGACGGCTTCTCCAAGTTCGAATGTGGTAACGCCATCCAGCAAATCCAATTTGTTAGCGGTGTAGGGTATCAATATCGCGTGATTCGTGCTATGCTAACGCCAGTGATCGAGCGCTACATACTCTTAGAACGACGACAGCAGCAAACGTTCGCGTCGTGGGTGACGTTCGAGCTGTCATATTCAGTTCCAGACCACGACAGTCAACACTTGGGCCAGCGACTCCTTCCAGTGACGCACAAACGGAGAAGATGAGGTGATCACGCGGACAGAGGGCTCGGCCCACTCTCCGATTATTATCGCGCGAGTTTGAGTCCGATTGTCAATTAGAGATTTACAACGCTTCCACAACTTGAAATGGAGCTTCATTATGTTCAAAAGCTGTGAATCATCGACAAGATCAGCAAAGAGCACCAGATTCGCGAATGGCTCGGAAATCGCGGCGCAGAGCGCGTTTTCGACGAGGCCAGTGGCCTTTCTACTCGATTCGACGACTTCTGATCGACTCGACTAACATTGCTAACTCGTGCCATTACGTTATCAGATCACTGCACGACGCTGAAGAAGCAGGATTGGCTGGTCAAATCACGGTGAGCTGCTCTAATTTGCTTCCAACGATGCTAGCACTCATTCTTTTTCTAGCTCTTCGCCTTCGCCCAGCAGGAAGAAGTCGTAGCGGATCCGCGCGTTCGCTAGCAGCGCAGCCACCTCGTACACATTGCCCAGCACCTGCTGCAACGACACCACGTAGTCCATGGAGCACACAAGCACCTGGACTTTGTCAGATTCGTCGAATTCAAACACCAAGCTGCACGGATACCGTACACGCTTGCCCAGAAGTCTCGCCTTGAGCTGTGCAAGTGGTTCAACATGCGGAAACACATGCTGGATGGTCGCTTGGGTGATCGTGAGCATGAGCGAGGCTGTTGCGTGGATCGTGTAGCTCGCTCGGTGGCTCGCCACTGCGTTCTTCTCGACGCTGAACGCGCTCTCGAGCTCGAATGCGAGGTCGCCGTGGAGTCGCGAATACCGCCGCCACTGCTCGATGAGCACGTCTACGCCTCGAAAGTCGCCGTAATGAAGATCAGTTGCCATTGCCGACTGGAGGAACGCGACTTGTTGACTCCCAGACGGCCTCGCTGCTGCCTCGTCTGTCTCTTCAAACGACAGGCCGTGGCGAAACAACCGAAAGTACTCCATCACAATCTGCATCGGCAATTCGCTGGCGTCTGCACCGCGGTATTGGAGCTGCCGCTGCCGCTCCAAGTTGCTGACTTCAGCGCGGAGCTGCTCGACGCGCTCTTCCAGCACGGCAGCCTCGCCGCGCTGCTTGTTGCGGTACCGCGCCTGGTTCGCACGGCACTGCTCGCGGCGCCGGTCGGTCTTGATGCGGATGCGCTTCTTCTTGGGCAGTTTCTCTTCAGTGGCCGTGGCTGGTGATATAGCAGTCTCTATCGCTCTACCAGCAGTACTGTATGACTCTGGCGCACTCGAGTCCACCGTCGAGAGACTGCTGCTGCTCTGTACAGGCGACAGCGCGACTGTCGTATCAGCCACCACGTCCGTGACAACGTTAGCACTGAGCAACGCTGGCGAGGCTGTCGCTGTCACGATTGAACGCAATCGACGCACCGGCATCGGTACTGGCGGCGGTCTGCAAGCCACGCTATTGCCAGCAGCAGTAGCAACAGTGGCAGCCTCGTCAGTGGCGTGGGGCGCCACAATGCGCGGCAGAATTCGCTTGCGACGGATCGGCGGTGGCGGCAGTGGCGGCAGTGGCGGTGACGGCAGTGGCGGTGGTGCGAACATCAGCGGTATTAGCGGTAGTGGCGGCTGCTGTTGGAGGTGCACGCGCAACGGCAGCGCCTGCACGGGTGGCAGTGGGCGCGTAGGACTAGCAGTCGCAGACGCATTGGCCGCCACGCTGGACGCGCTCAGTAACAACAGCAGCGAGGGTTCGAGCGCGGAGTCGCCCTGCTGAGGGCACTGGTACTGGTCCTTAGCGACCACTGGCCGTAGTGGGGGCAGTGGGAACGGCGGGCGCTTCTCCATGGCAGTAGGCGCTCGTGAGTCACTCTCACTCGCTATTATCGCGCGTCGTCTGACTTTTGATGCGTTCATTTTTCTTGGTACTTTCGGTGTGAGACAATAAATTAATATTTTCTGTGGTCTGAGTGGACTACCGGATATTTTTAGTATTTTAGTATGAGACCTGTGCGGTAAAGAGGTGAGAAGCGGGATGACGGACTGGAGTACAAAGGCACGAGATAACACTCAAGCACTGTATGACGACCGGAATCTTCATGTTAGAGGTAGCACGACAACGGACTACAAACTACTAGGAGAGGCTAGAAAATCATAGCGAATTAGGTTTCTAAGCCAATGGAAGGAATACTGGTTACTTTATTAATACTGAAATAGTATTTTAATTCCACGAGATTGCACACATGGCTTGCCCGAAAAGAAGGGTCCTCAAGCAAAACAGCTAAAAAATAATATTATCTTATTTTTTATTCGACACAATCTGACGTAACTTCTCACTACTTTATATTTCGGTCGTCAGCAAACATTGTTAGCTTTCAGTTTTTTCGACCTCCAGCAAACACGGCAAATCTCTGGCTGTCAAAATTTTGCCAATGTTCATACAGAATTTATTTTTTATCTCACAATATTGTACGATTGTCAGAACACTTAAATTGAAGTAAATAAACTATGATGGCAGCTGAGTATCTGGCTAAGGCCATCCATCTTACAAGCGTTCCATGCCACTTTAAACTTGCCTGTCAGCAAAGCCGAAGCTTTTCACTTCATGATTGTAACATCCGATATGTCGAGTGATAAAAACGTAAATTTCAAGTTTGAAATTACGTGACAAATCGGAAACCTGGAGTATCGACAAATTACAAAATTTCAAAAACTGGAAATTATGACGAATTGACGTTAAAATCAAATAAAAATTACGCTGATATTGCGTGATTTCTCTATGATTCCCTGGATTTAATTTTTACGTTAAACATTTTTTTAAATATGTCTAAAAATCAAAATGAACTCGACACAAAAACATAATTTGCATGCAAACTTACCAGAAACGTTGTCATTTTCGGGTACTTTTTGGCTTTGATCGCCGCGTGGAACTGAGCCAAAACGTGATCGATCAACTCGCAATTGAACATGGCGTCAGCGAACGCGACGCAGCGCGCGCTGGCGGCGCTGAGCGACGCGATCCTCGCGCGGGTACCAGCGTCTGCGCAGCGCCGCGTCGACATTGACCTGCTTCCCACCACTAGCATCAGCAGTCATAACGACCCGCAGTTGAGCTCAGTAACAGACACAGACGACGCGCTCCTCACTGAGCAGCGCGAGCTCGAGCACCGCGCGGGGGACGCGCTCGATTGGGCGCTCGTCTCGCAGGCACTGCGAGCGCTCCACGCCGAGTCGCAGCACGACTTTTTGTCTTCGAGCGCCCAGCTGGCGGCCTTTGACGCGCAGGTGCAGCAGCAGCTGGCGGTGCTCAGTGCCAATAGCGACGAAGGCGACGCCAAGGCGGTCGACGAGCAGATCCAGAAGATCCACAATGAAGTGAACGACCTGCTGCGCGAGTTCCAGGACTCGGAGAGCCATTTCTGCACAGTCGCAGAGCTCGTGGCGCCGGCGAAGCGTAAACTGGAGCAGCTCGAGGCGCGCGAGGCGTACTTTCAGGCGGCGCTCGAGGTCGAAAGACGCAGTCAGCACGCGAAGGAGCAGGCGATCCAGGCGACGAGCGAGGCACTCGATGCGTTTCAGGCGTTCACGGACTTTGCGGCCACGCTGCCGCTCGAGTACACGCACATTCGGGTTCGTGGTAGTGCTCATAGCTCATTCCGTGCTGTTGGTGTGTGGTGCGGCCTAATGAATCTGTGTAATCTGTCTGTGTATTGTGTGGTTGCAGACCGAGGCTGAGCGCCGCGTCGCCGCGCTGACGCAGGACCTCAAGACCTTTGCACTCGAGAAGCTACAGAACGCGCTGGAGAAAGTAGCGTGGCCGGCAGAGCTCTCGGCTGGTGATCTCCAAGACAAGGGCGCCGAGATGAGCGACGTCGGCCGCGCGTTCCACTACTTGCTGACTCTGCAGTTTAGTCAGCAGCGCGCCAGTGGCAAGCAGCAGACTGCTGCTGCCAGTAGTACAACCACTGAGCCACCAGCAGAGAGAGAAGACCAGGAGCTCTGGGCAATCCAGTGCCTCTTTGACCCTATCCTCGTGCGCTTCCGGTACCACTTTGAGCGCCCTGAGAGCCAGACGAACCGCCTCGCCAAGCCTGAGTGGTGCTTCAGCTACATTCTGGCCCAAGTGCGCGAGCACGCGCCCTTTCTCGAGCGCGTGATCAACCGTGAACTGGAGAAGCAGAGCGCGCAGCTGGCGTGCTACGACGCGCAGGTGTTGCTGCTGCGCGCGCTGATTAGGGCGGCGCACCGCAAGCTGCGTAAGGAGATCCCGAGCCTCGTCTCGGTACGTGACAGACCACTGAGACTTGTGTGTGTGAGGCTTGTGGACTCCAGTCTGACTGTTTTGTATGCGCGCAGCAAAAGGCACTGTTCTGCCACACGCTCGACGAGGTGCTGCTCTTTGAGCAGGCGGTGGACGACGAGTTTAGCTACTCGACGTACGCCAACACGAGCCGCACGCTCTTCCCACGATGCGTGGACGTGTTCACGGAGGACATGAGCGTCTTTATTGCGTGGACAAGCGTGGACGTGGAGTACGCCAAACACATGCTGCTGGACGTCGTCTTTGACGACCGGAAGAAAGCATGGGCGATCGCGGATGCTGACGAGGACTTGTTGATTGCTGCTGGAGACGTGGAGAGTGAGGCATCTTCCGAGCGCCTGGTGCCCAAAGGTGTACTTCACTTCACGTCGCTGCTGGATTTTATGTGTCGCAGGTTCGCGTTCATGGCGAGTGAGGAGCACCGGTTTTTGTACCTGACCCAGGTGCATCACCTGCTGCTCAAGGACATGCTGCGCGAGTGCGAGAGTCACGTGCGCGCAATCAACGTCCACGGCGCCAGTAGCAACGATCCTCAGAAGTCGGTGGCAGCGATCACAGAGCTCTGCTCGGTCATAAACGGAGTTCAGTACCTTCTCAAGTTGCTCTCGGCGTGGGAGCAGAGCAGTGTGTTCATCGAGCTCACTAAGAAAGTCGTCCAGTCCGAGAGCTCGCGACGCCATGTTCTCAAGATCCACCTGGAATACTCCAAGTCCGTGCTGAAGAACGCCGCCCAAGCTGCGTCCAGTGCTGTGCTGGCTCGTGAAGAAGCTGTCGCTGTGCGCCAGGCGATCTCGGGTCCTGGGTCGCTCATCGGCCCCACCGCAGCGTTCTCTGCGGCGTACTCGGTGGGCTCCAAGACCATGCGAAGTCTGCTTGGCCGCTCCGACAATGTCGACAGCGACGAGAAGGTGCATGACAATGTCAGTGTTGCGGAAAAGCCTGACGTAGTGCCTGAAGTGTCCACTGTCGAGGAAGACGAAGAGGAGCTGATCTTTTCGCGCTCTATCTTTGAGCGCCAGATCGCCGAGCTCAGGTCACTTCTGCAGCGGCTGCTGAACAGCGTCTCGGACGTGATCACGTCGACGTTCGAGCGAGACGCCAAAGTCTACAGGCACAGGTACAATGTGTCTGTGCATGGCTATCCTTGTCTTCGTGTCTGACATGTGAAATGGCTGTGTATTGCTGTTTTAGTTTGTTTGCAGCGACGACGAGTACCCACGATCGAGAAAGTGAACTGTACCGCGATGTTTCGCCCGAGATTGGCGCGAGCTTGGGGTACCTGGCGTGTGTCTTCGCAGCCACGAAGAAACTGTTGGTGCCTGAATGCCAGTCTCAGCTGGCCAGGAGCGTCGCTGGCGCACTAGATGAGCTCTTCTTCGATCTCGTCACGCGCTCCACACTGAGCGATTCGTACTCCAGCCACACAGCCACTGCGGCTCACATGATGACGCTGCGAGCAAGAGAGCAGTTTGAGTGCGACATGGCGATGCTGACTCTAGTGCTCGAGCGCTTTGTGCCCAAGTCAAAGAAGTTTCTGCGCACGATCTCAGATCTGAGAAGCTTGTTTGCGCTCGAGCTCGCGAAAGTACGAGAGCTCCACAACGCCTTGCTGGACGAGAATGACGTTGCGTCCAGAGGCGCCATGGAGCAGATCACGACCATGCTGGAAGTCTGCAAGATCTTCAGCATGAGCCCGGAGCAGGTGCTGCGGGCGTGCGACCAGATCTTGTGAGTCTGCCGAAAGTAGGCGAGTAGAGGAGTATGTGAGTAAGTGAGCTTCGTTATCATGCACTGAATCCAACACACAACTCTTTGTATGCATGCAATGACAACAATCGTGTCAGGATTCAAGCTTCGGACCAGTCCATCAGTGCATGCGAGCGAGCGAAACGGACTCGCGAAGTACAGCACCTTACATGCAGCTCGAAGCGATCGCTGTCCTCTTGTAACTACGCGAGAAACCTCTGCCGAGCATCCATAGAAAGTAGCCAAAATGAAGCACTCTGCGGAGGTGCCGATTGCCTCGCAACTCCAGCCGAAGGTTAAGCTGCATTTACACACAAGCCCGAGCAAGCGAAGTGGGGAACTTGCAACAGAAGGCTTGTTTCATTGTCCAAGTAGCGCTCCCGGTAAGCAGACGACAAAGCCCTCCGTCCCCAATATCTTGTCGAACGGAACATCTGCTGTACGAAGCGGCGGAGTTCTACCACCATTTCCAAACGATCACGTTCTCCTGGTGGCAGCCGGACCCAAGCAACGCGTCGCTGTCGTACCACTGTGACGGCGGCCACACGGAGCTCTCGGTGCCGCTCGCGACTAGCCGCTCGTGCGCGCTGCTGCTCGCAGACTCGTCCGAGTGGGTCGAGTGGATCAAGACCAAGCCCTTGTGCGACGCGCTGTTCTACAGCTACAGTGTCTCGCAGTGCGACGCGAGCGTGAAGCGCGTGGTGCATTACTTTTGGCTCCTACCGGACCCGAGGGACCCGCGGAAGTCGCTCGAGTGCAACGCCACGATGGTGCCACTACCAGAGGACGTGCTTATTGACTGCGAGTACCTGCCCTGGTCTTCGTCGCTGTTTAAGGCCATCGCAGTGTTTGACGTCGTGCTCATCGGCGCCATTCTGTGCGCCATGACCGTGGTGTTTATGTATCGCAAGGCGCCGATCATCAGGTGCTCGTAATTCAAGCTCCTGGAGCTCATGCTCGTCGATAGGGTGCTCGTGAGCCTCTCCGTGCTGGCGTACGCGGGACAACCCTCGATGCTGCTCTGCGGCCTACGTCTGCTGCTAGTCTCGACGGGCGTCACGACCGTGTTTGGCGCGCTCCTTGTCAAGTCGCTGCGCGTCTATCGCGTGTTTCTCAGGAGCGCGCATGATGCTCAAGGTGCTCGCCGTGCTCTACGCGGTAGACGCCGTCATCCTCGGCGTTTGGTTCCCCGCCGACTTCCTAAAGCCCACGCACACGCCAGAGGCCGCGCACGAGTTTCTCGGCAGCGTGGACTGCGTCGCGTGCCACTCGCAGAGCTTCATCTTTAGCGCGCTGTTGCTCTTCTGGAAGGTAGTCGTGCTCGCGCTCGGTCTCTACCTCTCTTTCCTGGTGCGCAACGTCTCAGCCGACTTCCAGGCGTCGATCTGGATCTTCTCGGCCTCGGTGCTCGTGACCGTGTGCTGCCTCGTGATGCTGCCGCTCGCGTACCTCGTCGACACAGCGGCGGCGCCCTTCTACAGCTTCCTCGCCGGCTCGCTGATGCTGTGCACAGCCATGGCGATGGCGCTCATGGCCGTGCCAAAGGTGCTCCGCCTACAGACAGCGGCGACCAAGTCCAACAGCTCGAGTGCCCACTCAACCTCCGTCGTAAGTCAGGGCAGGAAGTTCGCTCGCAACATCGATCGCTGGGGATGGCGACGACGACTCGAGCGACGCAGCGAGCACCCTGGGCGTAGGAGACAGCACGAGAGGCAAGGTATCTTCCAGGAGCCCACCTGAGCAGCAGTAGCTCGACCAAGAAGTACGCTATTGTGACTGCTGTCGTGCAGCCGCACACGTGAAAAGCTATTCTTCAGCGGACCCGAAAGGCCGCACGCTGCTTTGGAGGTCAGCTCAGTCAGAGTACTTGGTATTCGCTGATTGCTGCCATGCATGCTGATAGCACTGATTCAGACCGTGCTTTTCTGATAAGTTGTATGAACATTCAAAGCGAACCACAGGCAAGAGTGTCGTGTCCTGTGTAGCACGAGGCTCCATCCGCCCGCTCGTGCACCACATGATGGTCCCCTTGAGAGAGGAGTCCTCGCTGCCGCACATAGTATGCCATGGCGCTGTTGAGACTTGATACAGGATCGATGTGGCGCTGCTAATGAGTAATCAATGCGAGCAAGGAAGGAGCCCACATCGAGTAGTGGTGTCTCTTGACCAGAGGGCTGTCATCGATCGCCCAGCGGAATCTTCAAAGGTCCTCCTCGACATCGGATGCGTCCTCCTGTTTGCGCAGCCAGAAGCTGCGTACGTTGTACACACGCATACAACAGCAGCAGCTCCTCCTCCTCGTCTTTTGACACCCGCTGCGTTCGCTCTCCTCTCTCTCTCGTCTTGCTCAACAGTCTTTTCTCGCTTTCTCAGTGCATCGGATATTCGCATTCACTCGAAATGAGAGGAGAGCGCCAAGAGCTCTCTTCTCTTTTTGACGGACGTGAGGAGAAGGAGAGTAAGTGTCCATGGCATTTTGCCAAACAAATGACGAGGTCGGAGGTCAGGCTCTCTCAACTCGGCTTTGCTTCAAAGTGCACAAGACTGAGGCGACGCGCGCGCATCACTCGTCGCCGGAGCCAATCAGATCATCACGTGACGGGAAATTCAGAATCCCACATGTCCCCCACTCATCGATCGATCTTTCAGCGCGGGGCATTTTTCGCAAGACGCTCTCTCAGTATATTCGGCGAGAGCTTGCTTCATGTATTCAGAGATATGAGTATTGATCAGCGTACCAATTGGGCCATAGCGCCATGCTCAAAGAAGTCAGTAGGACTACACTGTGGGCCACCGATAAACCAGAGAGACCACCACGGAAGGCTGAGGCACCGCCGCCTTGACTAAAAACTGCAAAACCTTTTCGTTTCTTCATCCAGCAATTTGGGGACTAAAACTATGCATTCTGACAGGGAATAAAAATATATTGAAATTAAAATGTAGAGGTATTGTGCCTTTCATTTGAAATGGCAAACTGGACAACAAAAACTCTTTTTTGTTGGTGTTGAATGTAGGGATAGGGTGTAAGGTACGTTTTGTTCCTGAGAAAGCAACGATTTGAACGCAGCAGCTGGTCCAAACAACAGGTCGCCAGTTTCTTATTATCGTGAAAACCCCGAATGCCGCCTCTCCCCACGGCATTCAGAGATTTCTGCGTGATAGGAGAGAAGAAGCTCATGGTGTTCTCTCACGACATGAGATGGAGAGCAGTCGTGCTCTTGTATTTGTACAATATCGAGATATCGACTGTTGCTATCGTGCTTGGACTGTCGTGCAGGTCAATTGCACGATGGTACAAGTGCTTCGAGCGCACAGGAAACGTTGACAAAGAAGCTCAGCCAAACCGGAAATCAAGATGGCCACTTGATGTGTGTGCACATGTAGAGCAGTATGTGCGTTTGCATCCATGTTTTTATTT